>CAUYQG010199388.1:0-42262 GCA_963574415.1 Tarsius wallacei | reverse complement strand
TTCATTCTGTTGTCTAGGCTGGAGTGCAGAGTCACATTCAGGGTCACCACAGCCTCTATCAGCTAGGCTCAGAGGACCCTACCACCTCAGCCATCCAAGTAGCTGGAACCACAGGCAGTGCCACCAAGCCTGGCTAATATTTTTAAATTTATTGTAGAGACAAGGTCTCACCAAGTTGCCCAGGCTGGTCATGAACCCCTGGTCTCAGGCAATCCTCTCACCTCCGCCTCCCAAAGTGCTGGGATGACAGGCTTGAGCCACCACGCCTGGCAAACTATATTTTCTAATCTAACTTCTGTGCAATTCTTTGCATCTTTCAGGCAGCATCGGATGGCACACCAGACACCCCACACCCCCAGTGGGCCTGACCTAACATTCTGGAGGCCCCGCTGGGAGTATGACCTAACAGGTGGCAATCGGATTGTTTATAATGTCTTCTCCTATACACAATGCACAATGAATAACCTTATACACGTATCACCTCACACATGTGTGAGTATATCTGTAGGATAAATTCTCAAGTGATATTGCTTGGTCAAGGAATACATGCATTCTTCATTTTGACAAAAATTGACAAATTGAATTCTAGAGAGGATGAAACAATTTATACTCCCGTTCACTGCTTCCACCAAAGCTTTACCTACAGAGTATGTTATAAAACTTTTGAATTTTGACACTTTGGTAGATGAAAAATGGTATCTCAACTAGATTTAATTTGCATTTCTCTTATTCTAAAAGATGTTGAGCATATTTTCACAGACTCAAGGGAATTTATGTGTTTTGTTCATTTTTCTATTTGGTTGTTGATTCTTTTTTATTTGTTATCAATCATGAGCTCTTACATGTATTAGAGGACTGGTCCTAAGGCTTGTTAAGTTGTGTTTCTTAGTCTTTCATTTATCTTTTGACTTTGCTTCTTTCTTTCTTCTTTTTGCTATGCAGAACTTTGTAGTCAAGGTTTCTCCTGTGTTTCCTTCTAGTACTTTTCTGGTTTTACATTGTACATTTATCTTTAACCTTTACTCATTGGGATTTTTTCTAGTGTACGTCTTGTGGTAGGGAGTCCATTTTTTTTCCCCAGATAACTGCTTGATTGTTTCAATACAACTTATTGAATATCTTGGTTTTTCCCCCCACTGATTCAAGATAGTCCTTTTAACATATGTACATATTTTCTCATGTATTTTATTCCTTTTTAATTTTCTATTTTTTCTTTTTGAGTTGGAGTCTCATTCTCGCCCAGGCTGGAGTGCATTGGCACTTTCACAGCCACTGCAGCCTCCGCCTGCTGGGCTCAGGAGATCCTCCTGCCTCAGCCTTCCAAGTAGCTGGAACTACAGGTGTGCACCATCATGCCTGGCTAATTTTTCTTGATTTATTGTAGAGATGAGGTCTGACCAAGTTGCCCACGTTAGTCTTGAACTCTTAGAGTCAGGTAATCCTCTCACCTCTCGGCCTCCCAAAGTGACGGGATTATAGGCAAGAGTCACCGTGTCTGACCAATTTTCTATTGTTTTGTTGATTTATGTCTAATCACTCATCAATACACCATTGTTTTTGTTTTGTTTTGTTTTTTTGAGTTGGAGTCTCACTCTGTCGCCCAGACTGGAGGGCAGTGGCCGCACCTGGCCACCGCAGCCTCGACCTGCTGGGCTCCAGTGATCCTTCCACCTGAGCCTTCCGAGTAGCTGGAACTACAGGCGCGTGCTACCACGCCCGGCTAATTTTTTTGATTTATTGTAGAGACGAGGTCTCGCCAAGTTGCTCAGGCGGGTCTCGAACTCGCGGGCTCAGGCAATCCACTCACCTCAGCCTCCCAAAGCGCAGGAGTACAGACTGAGCCACTGAGCCCGGCTTGTTTTCGTTTTTGAGAGTTTGGGTATTTTAAGATCTGATGAGGTTACTTCCCCTTCATTGACCTACTTTTTGCAATTTTATCCTCACTGTTGTTTATTTTTCCATATGAATATTAGAATGACCATCGCTAGTTCTAAACAAATGTCAGCATTTTTATTGCTACATTACATTTATAAATTAGAGAACTTAATGCTTTACGGAGGGGGGGGATACCTCATCAACAAGGGTACCTACACAATGCATATTTGTAACCTAACCCTTAACTGTACCCCACAATTTTAAAATAAAAATATGTTTAAAAACAAAAACAAAAAAAGACCGCTTTATGATGTTGAGTCTTCTGATCCAAGCACATAGAATGTTCTGCCATTTGTTCAGATCTCCTATGGTGTCCCTCGGTGCTATTTTATGTTTTTTGTTTTTTTTTTTGAGTTGGAGTATCTCTCTGTCCCCCAGGCTGGAGTGCAGTGGCATGCTCATGGCCACCCCAGTGTCGACCTGCTGGGCTCAAGGCGACCCCTCCGCCTCAGGCTTCCAAGTAGCTAGAACTACAGGCATGCACCACCGTGCCCGGCTAATGTTTTTGATTTATTACAGAGATGAGGTCTCACCAAGTTGCCCAGGCTGATCTTGAACCCATGGGCTCAGGCAATCCTCTCACCTCAGCCTCCCAAAGTGCTGGAATTATAGGCATGAGCCACCGCACCTGGCCCTAGGTGCTATTTTAAGGTTTTCTTTATCAGGGTCTTATGCAATTCCTCTTTAAGCTGATCCTTAGTTATTTGTATTTGATACCGTCAATTGGCGCTTGTCATTCGTTCTCACCTATTTCTCTCTTCCCTCTGAATTACGGGGACTGAGAAGGAAAAAAAAATCGCATTTCCTAAACTATGTGACAGCTGGAGTTCTGACATAACTTAACTTCGACCTGTCACACGCATCCCCACAAGAGCGGGAAGATGCAGGCCCAACTGAGACTGAACTGACTGCCCCAGACTCAATATCCCAGTGTCTAGTCGCTACCTTTGTGGACACGAGGAGATTGTAGTGACAGCAGCAGTGACAGCTTCCTAACATCCGAATTACGACCAGGATGATGTGACTTTGAAATCATTAATCCCCTGACAGCCCTCAACTTCTTCTGTCTTTTAAATTTGTATCTACTAAAGGCTCATATAACATACATTATCTGCCAGAAACTGTTATAAGCAAGTTTTCAAAATTATAGCCGTGAGACTTATACTAATTCCAGGCCCGGCTTGATGCTGTAAAGTCGCCTAATTCCCTATCTTTGTGCTTGAAATTCTTAAAGTGCTGTTCGTTTCCTGAACTGAACCCTGACTGGTTCAGGGTCCTCTAGGGTGACTAATGTATCCTAGAGTGGCCTTCTGTCATTACACCTTCTGTCTCTGTGTGTATAAACTAAGATCTATCAATTCTTCAGATAGTTGTGTTAAAATCTCCCATTATGATTGTAAATTTATCAAATCCTATCAGGTTTGTTTTATATATTTTCTTTCTTTTTTTGTGTGTGTGTGTCAGAGTCTCATTCTGTCACCCAGGCTAGAGTGCAGTGGTACGTATGCTCACGGCCACTGCAGCCTCGACCTGCTGGGCTCTGGTGATCCTCCCACCTCAGCCTTCTAAGTAGTTGGAACCACAGGTGTGTGCCACCACATCTGGATCTTTTTTTGATTTATTGTAGATGAAGTCTCACCATGTTGCCCAGGCTGGTCTCGAACTCCTGGACTCAGGCAATCCTCTTGCCTCTGCCTCCCAAAGTGCTGGTATTACAGGCGTGCGCCACCATGCCCAGCCTGTTTTATACATTACAAAATGCATGATTCTTGTCATTTCTTGGTAGATTGTTTATTTCAGTAGATAAAATAACCTTTGTACATATTAATTCATTTCTCCTTAAATGCTATTTGACCCGAACTATTATTATATTGTTACATATCATATTCTTATATTGTTGCACCAACTTTATTTTATTTTATTGTTTTGAGTCGGAGTCTCACTTTGTTGCCCAGGCTGGAGTGTAGTGGCATGCTCATGGCCACCGCAGACTCGACCTACTGGGCTCAGGCAATCCTTCTGCCTCAGCCTTCCAAGTAGCTGGAACTACAGGCACGTTACCACACAACTTTCTTTAGGCTAGTAATTGAGGGATTTTTCTCTTGTTCTTTTTAAGAAAGTAATACAGACACACGGTTCAAAATTTAAGAGTATAAAGTGATGTTTTCCTCCCATACCTGACCTCAGCTACCCAGTTCTCTTCTCTGGTGGCATCTAGAATATCTTTTTCCATTCCTTTATTTTTAACCTTCCTAGATCAATTTTTTTTTTTTTTTTTTTTTTTGAGCTGGAGTCTCACTCTGTTGCCCAGACTGGAGTGCAGTGGCACGCTCATGGGCACCACCGCCTCGACCTGCTGGGCTCAGGCGATCCTTCTACCTCAGCCTTCCAAGTAGCTGGAACTACAGGCATGCACTACCACCCCCAGATTATTTTTTTATTTATTGTAGAGATAGGTCTTACCAGGTTGCCCAGGCTGGTCTCGTACCCGTGAGCTCAGGCAATCCTCTCACTTTGGCCTCCCAAAGTGCTAGGTTTATAGGCGTGAGCCACCGTGCCAGGCTTCTAGGTCACTATTTAAGAGTTTATTTTTTATCTTTATATATTTTAAAGATGGAATCTTGCTCGGTTGTCCAGGCTAAAGTGAACCCGGGCTGGAATGCAGTGGTGCAATTACAGCTCACTGTAGTTTGGAACTCCTGGTCTCAAGCAATCCTTCTGCTTCAGCCTCCTGAGTAGCTAGGACTACAGATGTGTTCCTTATTTTTATTTTTAGGAATGAGATCATGCTATGCTGCCCAGGCTGGTCTCGAACTTCTGGTATCAAGTGGTCTTTCCACCTCAGCCTCCTGAGTAGCTGGGATTATAGGTGTGGACTATTTCTTATAAGGAGCATACAGCTGGATTTTTAAAACCCAATTACAGTCTCTATTTTTCATAGAGAAATTTAATCTCTATATGAGGGGAGTCCCCCCCAAAAAACAGAATTACTTTTTGGAGGGCGGACCCCTTGTAGTACAGGTTTCCCCTGCTAGGTAAGTGTCCTAGGAACCCATCAGCATCAGTGTAACAACTAGTGTTGTTGTGAAAGGTATGTTCGGCTTCAGTGATTTTTTTTTTTTTAGATTCTTTTTTTTTCTTTGAGTTGGAGTCTCACTCTGTCACTCAGACTGGAGTGCAGTGGCTGCTCCCGGCCACCGCAGCCTCGACCCGCTGGGCTCCGGCGATCCTTCCACCTCAGCCTTCCAAGTAGCTGGAAATACAGGCACGCGCTACCATGCCCGGCTACTTTTTGATTTATTGTAGAGATGACATCTCGCCAAGTTGTCCAGGCGGGTCTCGAACCAGCGGACTCATGCAATCCACTCACCTCGGCCTCCCAAAGCGCTGGGATTATAGGCTGAGCCACCCAGCCCGGCCTAGATTCTTTCAATGCATTTGCCCATTTCATGATGGGTGATTTGAGAGCACACCTGCCCAGCATTGAGTATTCAGCAGTTTATGACCAAAAACAGCATGACCCTCATACTCCACCCTCACTATTCACCTGATCTTGCCCTGAGTGACTATTTTTTAAAAATTTCCCTGATGAAGAACGTCCTCAAAAGGAAACGTTTTGCCAGTGGGGAAGAGATGAAACAAACAAACAAAAAAACAACAGAAACACTAAAAGGCATTAAAATTGATGAGTTCAAAAATGGTTGTGAGCAGTGGAAAAGGCATCTCAATGGGTGTATTGTATTCAACAGAGAGGACTTTAAAGGTGACTGAAGTTTAAATATGAAAGAATAAACACACAATTTTTCAGAAGTAAATTCCATGATTTGTTGTGTTCCCCTGTGTATACTAATTGTTACTACTAATATATCTGGATATAGATTTGCCATCTTGTTTTTTCTATTTACTGCTCTTTTCCTGTTTTTTTTTCTTTTTTCTTTTCTTTTTTTTTTTTTTTTTTGAGTTGGAGTCTCACTCTGTCGCCCAGACTGGAGTGCAGTGGCCGCTCCCGGCCACCGCAACCTCGACCTGCTGGGCTCCAGCGATCCTTCTGCCTCAGCCTTCCAAGTAGCTGGAACTACAGGCGCGTGCTACCACGCCCGGCTAATTTTTTGATTTATTGTAGAGATGAGGTCGTGCTTGCCCAGGTGGGTCTCGAACCCACGGGCTCAGGCAATCCACTCACCTCAGCCTCCCAAAGGCGCGGGATTACAGGCTGAGCCACCGAGCCTGTTTTTTTTTTCTTTCTCTCTTGCCTTCTATCAGACTGATAAAATTTCATTTATTCCATCTTCTTCTTCTAATGATTACGAAGTTATATATTCTAGCTGGGAGTGGTGGCTCATGCCTGTAATCCCAGCACATTGGGAAGCGGAGGAGAGAGGATTGTCTGAGCCCACGGGTTCGAGACCAACCTGGACAACATGGCAAGACCTCATCTCTACAATAAATCAAAAAATTAACCCCATGGTGGTGCGAGCCTGTAGTCCCAGCTACTTGGAAGGTTGAGGTGGAAGGATCACCTTAATCCAGCAGGTTAAGGCTGTAGGGGCCGTGAGCATGCCACTGTACTCCAGCCTGGGTGATAGAGACTTCAACTCAAAAAAAAAAAAAAAAAAAGAAATTACATATTCTATTTCAATTCTAGTGATATCACTTATATTTTAAACATTTTGTTCCATATTTTTCTAACAAAATCTAAAGCTAAATCTATCCTCCTGAACTAAACAAAGCTTATAACATTCTTAGTTTTCTTTTGAAATATCTCCCTCTCTGGCTGGGCGTGGTGGCTTACACCTATAATCCCAGTACTTTGGGAGGCCGAAGTGAGAGGATTGCCTGAGCCCATAGGTTTGAGACCAGCCTGGGCAACATGGTGAGACCTCATCTCTACAACAAATCAAAAAATTAGCCAGGTGTGGTGGCGTTTGCCTATAGTTCCAGCTGCTTGGAAGGCTGAGGTGGAAGGATCACCTGAGCCCAGCAGGTCGAGGTTGCAGTGGCCGTGAGCGTGCCACTGCACTCCAGCCTGGGCGACGGAGTGAGACTCCCACTCAGACAAACAAACAAACAAAAATGCTATTCAGCCATAAAAAAAGAATGAAATCCTACCATTTGCAACAACACAGATGAACTTGAAGGACATGACATCAAGTGAAATAAACCAGGCACAGAAAGACAAATATTGCACGCTCTCACTCATCTGCAGACTCCAAACAGTTGTTCTCATAGAAAATAGAGAATAGGGGCTGGGCTTGGTGGCTCAGCCTGTAATCCCAGCACTTCGGGAGGCCGAGGCGAGAGGATCGCCTGAGCCTGCAGATTCGAGACAGCCTGGGCAACTTGGCGAGACCTCGTCTCTACAATAAATCAAAAATTAACCAAGCGTGGTAGCGCACACCTGTATTTCCAACTACTTGGAAGGCTGAGGCGGAAGGATCACTGGAGCCCAGCAGGTCGACGCCGGGGTGGCCGAGAGTGTGCCACTGCCCTCCATCCTGGGCGATGGAGTGAGACTCCAACTCAGAAAAAAAAAAAAAAAGAAAATAGAGTATGGCTAGGTGTGGTGGCTCACACCAATTATCCCAGCACTTGGGAGGCTGAGGTGAGAGGATTGCCTGAGCCCACGGGTTCAAGACCAGCCTGGGCAACTTGGTGAGACCTCATCTCTACAATCAATCAAAAAAAAAAAAAGTAGCTGAGTGTGGTGGCTCATGCTGATAGTTCTAGTTACTTGAAAGGCTGAGGTGGAAGGGTTGCCTGAGCCCAGCAGGTCGAGGCCATGAGCATGTCACTGCACTCCAGCCCGGGCGACAGAGTGTGACTCTGACTAAAAAAAAAAAAAAAAAAAAGTAAATAGAGGGTAGAGTAGTGGTTACCAGAGGATGGGGAGGGGAAGAGACAGGAGGGATGGTGAGAGATTAGTCAAGAGGTACAAAGCTATAGTTAGATAGGAGGAATTAAGTTCATTGCAAAACAGGATGACTAGAGTTAACAACAATGTATTGTATTCTTCAAAATAACTAGAAGAAGCCAAGCGCAATGGTGCATGCCTGTAGTTTTAGCTACTCGGGAGGCTAAGGGCAGGATCACTAGTGTCCAGGAGTTCAAGTCCAGCCTGGACATCATAGCAAAACACTGTCTCAAAAAAAAAAAAAGAAAGAAAGAAGAAAATAGTGACAAAGACAACTAGAAGTTTTTTAATGTTTTCATCACAAAGAAATGATAAATGTTTAAGGTATTGAATATGCCAATTACCCTGATTTGATCATTATACACTGTATATATGTATCAAAACATCAAGTTGTACCCCATAAATATGGACAATTTTAAGCATTAAAAATATCTTTGCCTTTAAAAAATATTTTTGTCATATAGATCACTTCTAAATGTTTAGAGTGGAAAAGAAACTTACATGCTTACATTGTGTTTTTCTTCCTTATGTGTTAAAATACACATAACACAAAATTTACCATTTGACCATTTTTAAGTGGCACATTCACAGTGTTGTACAGCCATCACCACTATCCATCTCCAGAACTCTTTCATCATTCCAAACAGAAACTGTTACTCCATCGTACAATAACTCCTCATAAGTGGAATCTTGCAGTATGTGTCCTCTTACACCTGGATTATTTCACTCATTATAATGTTTACAAGGTTCACCCATGTGACAACATGTATCAGAATTTCAAGCCATCTTAAGGCTGAATGATATTCCATTGTATGCGCCGGGCACAGTGGCTCATGTCTGTAATCCCAGCACTTTGGGAGGCAGAGGTGAAAGGATTGCCTGAGCCCAGGATTTGACACCAGCCTGGGTACTTGATGACACCTTGTTTCTACGATAAATTTAAAAATTGGAAGGGTGTGGTGGTACGTGCCTGCAGTTCCAGCTACTCGGAAGGATGAGGCAGAAGGATAGCCTGAGCCCAGCAGGTCATGGCTGTGGTAGTTGTGAGTGTGCCACCGCCCTCCAGCCTGAGTGAAATGAGACTCATACTCCAAAAAAAAAAAAAAAACCTCCATTGTATGTACCACAGTTTGTCTATCCATTCAACTTTTTATAGACATCTGACTTACTTCCACATTTCAGCTATTATCACTGTGCTTTCTTGATCCAGTAGTAGTCAAATATATGCTATTATAGAAAAAAGGCCAAGCTGAGCACAGTGGTTCACATCTGTAATCCCAGCACTTTGAGAGGCAGAGGTGAGAAGATTGCCTGAGTCCATGGGTTCGAGATCAGCCTGGGCAACTTGGCAAGACCGCGTCTCTACAATAAATCAGAAAGTTAACCAGGCATGGTGGCGCACACCTGTGATTCCCGCTACTTGAAAGGCTGAGGTGGAAGATCACCTGAGCCCAGCAGCCCGATGCTGCAGTGGCCGCATATCATTGCACTCCAGCCTGGTGACAGAGTGAGACTCCGACTTAAAAAAGGAAGGAAAAAGGGCCTAAAACATTACACAACAAAACAGATGCCTGTTGGGCTCAATTTGGAATGAAGAAAACTTCTACTCTTCATTTTATATGTTATTCCTATATTATTTAAGTTTGTTGCAACAATTTTAAAAACGATTTAAGAGTTTTCAAAATAAGTGCTTCCTTTTGATCATGAGACAGAAGCTTAAGAGAAAAAAATGAATCACTGGCAATGGTGGTTTTTTGTTTTACTGTGGCTTTTTTTTTTTTTTTTTTGAGTCAGAGTCTCGTTCTGTTGCCCAGCTGGAGTGCAGTGGAACACTCATGGCCACTGATCCTCGACCTGCTGGGATCAGGTGATCCTTTCACCTCAGCCTTCCAAGTAGCTGGAACTATAGGCGCATGCCACCATGCCTGGCTGATTTTTTGATTTATTGTAGAGACAAGGTCTCACCAAGTTGCCCAGGCTGGTTTTGAACCCATGGGCTCGGGCAATCCTCTCACCTCAACCTCCCAAAGTGCTGGGATTATAGGTGTGAGCCACCATGCCCGGCCCATTTTACTGCAGTTAAAAACTCCATTTTTAAGTGTGCACGCAAATGTGTTTTTTTAATTATTAGGAAAAGCTTGAGGGAGGACCCCCTGGTAGTGAGCCAGCCACAGATGCTCCATAAATGAAGAAAAGCAGTTATTAAAAATTTAAGTCACACCCCAGGAAGTTGTGACTACAGGAGATGCTCGCACTTAATACTCACTTTTTTCCTCCTTTAATTCTTAGTTGTCTCTATCAGATTTTATGGCTCATAATGACAAATAATTATTGGTACTAACAGTCCTTTTTGAACAAAGCTGAAGCTTAGCCCACAGCCCGTTCCCTGAGTCTAAATGTAATTAAGAATATACTCAATTTCAGCCACACCATTTGTAGTAAAATGCTCCCCTTGAGTAACTGCTCTTTGTTTTTAACTGAAAATGCTACTGGAATTTCAGCTATCCAAACTGTGTAATGTTTCTGACAGGCCCATGGGAGTTTTCATGTGCGGCTATTTCTCTAGTGCTTAGAATAAAGTTCAAAATGCTGTTTTTTTTTTCAACCCATTGGTCAATTTGATCAAATGGAATTTCTTTCTTTTCTTTTCTTTTTCTTTTTTTGAGTAGGAGTCTCATTCTGTCACCCACGCTGGAGTGCAATGGCACGCTCACGGCCACCGCAGCCTCGACCTGCTGGGCTCAGGCGATCCTTCTGCCTCAGCCTTCCAAGTAGCTGGAACCACAGGTATGCACCACTATGCTTGGCTATCTTTTTTTTTTTTTTTTTGAGTCAGGGTCTCACTGTCACCCAGGTTGAAGTTCACTAGTACGATCACAGCTCACTGCATCCTCAACCTCCTGGGCTCAGGTGATGCTCTCACCTCAGCCTCCCAAGTAGCTCAGACTACAGGTCTGCACCACCATGTCCAGTTAATTTTTTTTTTAATAGGGGTCACTATGTTGCATAGGCTGGTCCCCATCTCCTGGGCTCAAGCAATCCTCCTACCTCAGCCTCCAAAAGTGCTGGGGTTACAGATGTGAGCCTGGTATTTCTTTTCTTTTTTTTTTTTTTGAGTTGGAGTCTCATTCTGTCACCCAGACTGGAGTACACTGGCTGCTCCTGGCCACTGCAGCCTCAACCTGCTGGGATCCGGTGATCCTTCTGCCTCAGCCTTCCAAGTAGCTGGAACTACAGGTGCGCGCTACCACGCCCGACTAATTTTTTTGATTTACTGTAGAGATGAAGTCTCGCCAAATTGCCCAGGCGGTTCTCGAACCCGCGGGCTCAGGCAATTCACTCACCTCGGCCTCCCAAATCGCGGGATTACAGGCTGAGCCACCAAGCCCGGCTAGCCTGGTATTTCTTAATATGCTTGAAAAAGTCTAGACTTAAGGAAACAGAAACCTTAAATCAAAGGTTTGCTAAGTCATACCTGAAAGCCTGGTCTCAGCTCACATCTATTCAATACTACTTGAACTTTCAGCCTGTTGATGAAAAGTAAGATCATAGGCCGGGTGTGATGGCTCACGCCTATAATCCCAGCACTTTGGGAGGCTGAGGTGAGAGGATTGCCTGAGTCCACGGGTTCAAGACCAGCCTGGGCAACTTGGTGAGACCTCATCTCTACAATAAATAAATAAATAAGTCGGGTATGGTGGCACACGCCTGTAGTTCCAGCTACTTAGAAGGCTGAGGTAGAAGGATCACTGGAGCCCAGCAGTTCAAGGCCGCGGTGGTGGGAGCATGCCACTGCCCTCCCGTCTAGGCAACAGAGTGAGACTCCAACTCAAAAAAAGAAAAGAAAAGAAAAGTAAGGTCATCCACTTACTTCATGTGCTGGCCCTGCTGGTTGTAACTTCAACAGAATAAAAGAACTACCCAAGATTAACAAACAGCAGTAGTGAAGAGACTAGGTCATGTGCGTCAGGGTTAAATCTCAGAACTGATTTCAAGGTCAGCACTACCAGTAAGAGAGCTGAGGATGCGGGAATGTATAACCAGAGACTCCTGCACTGCTGTGGGGTGAGTGGGGTAGTCTCCAACAAATGGAATTCAGTGTTAGAAGATCTAGGTGTGGTCTGGGTGCAATGGCTCATGCCTGTAATCCTAGCACTTTGGGAGGCTGAAGTGAGAGGACTGCCTGACACTAGGAATTCAAGACCAACCTGGGCAACTTGGTGAGACCTTGTGTCTACAATAAATCAAAAAATTAGCCAGGCATGGTGGTGCACGCCTATAGTTCCGGGTACTTGGAAGGCTGAGGCGGAAGGATCACCTGAGCCCCACAGTTGAGGCTGCATTGGCCATGATCATACCACTGCACTCCAGCCTGGGCAGCAGAGTGAGACTCCAACTCAAAAAAACAAAAAAGAAGAACTAGGTGTGAATTGCAGCAGAGCTACAAAATGCTAGCGTGCTTTTATTTATTTTTATTTACTTATTTTTATTTTTGAGTTGGAGCCTCACTCATTGCCCAGGCTGGAGTGCAATAGCACACTCATGGCCACCCCAGCCTCAACCTGCTGGGCTCAGGCGAATCTTCCGTCTCAGCCTTCCAAGTAGCCAGAACTACAGGCACGCGCCACCATGCCCAGTTAATTTTTTGATATATTGTAGAGACGAGGTCTTGCCAAGTTGCCCAGGCTGGTCTCGAAGCCATGGGCTCAGGCAATCCTCTCACTTTGGCCTCCCAAAGTGATTATAGGCGTGAGCCACTGCGCCCGGCCTAGCGCACTTTTAGACTAACGATTTAACTATCCTGAGACAGTTTATTTCCCTGAAAGAGGGAGTTAATAATATCTACCTTTCAGGGCTAATGCAAAGACCACACAATAGCAATATCATGTGAGTGAAACTAAAGGCTGGTCATCATTGTCCTTCTTCCAACTCCTTGATCACTTGATCCAGATACCCATGGGGCCACAGTGACAAATCATTCCAACCCTCTCCAACAACTGATCAGTGTAGGCAGTTTGACTATTTTTAAAAATTCTTTAAATCTCCTAAGTCCCCGATGGTGTCCCTAACCCAGTCTCAAATATATGCTGTTAGACACAAAAGAGGCCGTTTTATGAGTAAGAATGGATCACCACAAAATAAGCTAGCACACAAAAATGACTCAATGAGAGTAAAAAACAAATGAAACAGTAGTATAAACTGATCACGTTATGGAAGGAAAAAAATATCTTGATCTATAGACACATACCCAGTGAAAAAGCACAAAAGGAAATATGTCAAAATGTTTAAAATGATTGTGTGAGTTTATGTGTCCATTCAACCAACATGCCCTGAGCACCAGTCATGCGTTGGCCTCTCTGCTAAGTGTTGGGGATACAGTAGCTACACATATAAGGTCGCTGTTCTGGTAAAGCGTTTATAGTGTGGAGGTGACAATAAAGAAGGACCAATGGGATGAGAGCGGAGCTAATGACACTATATTATTGGGATCAACGAGGCCACTGGAAAAGGAATGTTTAAAGTAAAACCTGGAGGCTAAGTAGGAGTTAGCTGGACAGCAGGGGTGGCAAGTGGGAATAGCATTACAGACGACTTTGAATTTCTTCTTTTTGATTATCTGTAATTTATTTTATGAACATAATATTAGAGTCCCTATTGTTCTCTTAGTAATATCTTCCTAGTTCAAGGCAGAATATGTTTTCTGATCATACCAAAGGCTTCTGTCAATTTCCTAGTGTTTATTTGGGGCCAGCTACATGCCCTTTAATCAGCACTGAGAAATGCAAATGGGCAACAGAGCTAAATATCCCAGAATCTTGACATTGGAAAAACCTTAGAAAATGTCAACAGCCTGAGCCGGCGGGTTCGAGACCTGACTGGGCAACTTGGCGAGACCTCATCTCTACAATAAATTAAAAAAAAAAAAATTAGCCAGGTGTGGTAGTGCGCGCCTGTAGTTCCAGCTACTTGGAAGGCAGAGGCGGAAGGATCGCCGGAGCCCAGCAGGTTGAGGCTGCAGTGACCAGGGGTGGCCACTGCACTCCAGTCTGGGTGACAGAGTGAGACTCCAACTCAAAAAAAAAAAAGAAAATATCAACAAATTCCTGAAAAAAAAAAAAAACTTTAGAAAACATCAACAAATTATCTTAGTCAAGAAACAGGCTGGGTACAGGGACTCACGCCTACAAGCCCAGCATTTTGGCAGGCCGGGGTGAGAGCAGTGCCTGAGCCTGTGAGTTCGAGACCAGTCTGGGCAACTTGGTGAGACCTCATCTCTACAATAAATAAAAAATTAACTGGGCATGGTGGTGCATGCCTGTAGTTCCAGCTACTTGGAAGGTTGAAGAGGAAAGATCACCTGACCCCAGCAGGTGGAGGCTGCAGTGGCTGTAAGTGTGCCACTGCACTCCAGCCTGGGCAACAGAGTGAGATTCCAACTCAAAAAAAAAAAAAAAGAAACAGACCCAGAAAGATTACGCATTTTAGCCAGGACCACAGTACAAGAGCAACCAGCCCCACAGCAATGGACAGATGGCTTAACAAGTTTGTTTTCTGTTTCAGCCCCAACGAACTACCAATACAATAGGTGGTTTTTTAAATCTGGCTAAGAGGCTGAAGACTAAAAGTGACTATAAGACGTGGTCATTGGTAACCAAGATGTTAATGTAACTGACACAGTGAGAAACCATTTTTGCATTAAGAAAATAATGTAATAAGTCTAATGTGGATGAGGGTGTGGTGAAAACAACAACAAAAGACATTACTGGTTGCTGTGGTTTGAATTTGTCTCCCGAAGTTCATGTGTGTTGGAAACCTAATCCTCAGTGCAACAATGGTGAGGTGGGACCTTTAAAAGGAGATTAGGTCATGATTAATGTTGTTGTCACAGGAGTGGGTTCCTGATTAAAGGGTAAGTCTGGCTCCCTTCCCTCTCCTCTCTTTCTTGCCCATGTTTTTTTTTTTTTTTTTTTGAGTGGGAGTCTCACTCTGTCACCCAGGCTGGAGTGTAGTAGCACGCTCATGGCTACCACAGCCTCAACCTGCTGGGCTCCGATGATCCTTCCGCCTCAGCCTTCCAAGTAGCCGGAACTACAGGCACATGCTACCACACCCGGCTAGTTTTTTATTTATTGTAGAGACAAGTTCTCACCAAGTTGCCCAGGCTGGTTTCGAACCCGAGGGCATAGGCAATCCACTCGCCTTGGCCTCCCAAAGTGCTGAGATGACAGGCTGAGCCAACGAGCCCGGCCTTGCCCATGTTATAATGTAGCGCGAAGGCCCTCACCAGATGCAGCCCCTCCATCCTGGACTTCCCAGCATCCAGAGCCCTGAGCCAAATAAACGCTTGCTGCTTATAAATTACCCAGGCTGTGGTATTGTTATAACAGAACAAAATGGACTAAGACACTCATGATATTGCATATCAATCTACCCCAACTGAAGATCGGTGTGGCAGTGTATTTCAAAAGCCATAGAAATGCTGAGACTCGGTCGGGTGTGGTGGTTCAAACCTGTAATCCCAGCACTTTGGGAGGCCGAGGCTAGAGGATTGCCTGGGCCCAGGGGTTCGAGACCACTCTGGGCAACTTGGTGAGACCTCGTCTCTACAGTAAATCAAAAAAATTAGTTGGGCATGGTAGCACGCACCTGTATTTCCAGTTACTTGGAAGGCTGAGGTGGAAGGATCACCTGAGCACAGCAGGTCGAGGCTGCAGTGGCTGTGAGCCATGCCACTGTAATCCAGCCGGGGCAACAGAGTGAGACTCCGACTCAAAAAAAAAAAAAAGAAAAAGAAATGCTAAGACTCTTTGGTCCATTTCTGTGACTCATCTTGAAGGAATAGCTATATTCTGGCATACCCATAGGCAGATAATTAAAAATGATGGCTGTTGGGATTCTACTGTAAGAGGCAAAAGCTCAGTTTAATGTTAATGCTGTTTCTATTTCCAGCATATTTACAGCCATGTCGAAGTGGCCTGTAGTCTGCATTCACACCTTATGCCACCAGAATGGCTTTCTTCAATGTCCCCTAAAGCGCCTCGCTGCTGAAAATCCAGTGAGCACCTGACCGTGGAGAGGCATTGAACACCTCCACCTCCTTGTTGGGCCCCTCTCAAATACCCTTCTTCCTCTTCTCTAATTTGGTGGTCTCCAGGAACCAAACCTTGGTTAATTTCTCTATTCCCTCAATGCTCTTTTAGATAGATTTTGAGTCAGGGTCTTACTCTGTTGCCCAGGGTGGAGTGCAGTGGCATAATCATGGTTCACTGCAGCCTCAACCTCCTGGGACCAGGCGATCCTTCTGCCTCAGCCTCCCGAGTAGCTGGGACTACAGGTGCATGCCACCATGCCCAGCTAACTTTTTGATTTTTTTTTTTTTTTTTTTTGGGTTGGAGTCTCACTTTGTCACCCAGATTGGAGTGCAGTGGCCACTCCCGGCCACCGCAGCCTCGACCTGCTGGGCTCCGGCGATCCTTCCCTCTCAGCCTTCCAAGTAGCTGGAACTACTGGTGTGTGCTACCACACCCGGCTAATTTTTTTTATTTATTGTAGAGATGAGGGCTCGCCAAGTTGCCCAGGTGGGTCTCGAGCCCACGGGCTCAGGCAATCCACTCACCTCAGCCTACCAAAGCACGGGATTATAGGCTGAGCCACTGAGCCCAGCTGATTTTTTTGTAGAGACGAGGTCTTGTTATGTTGCCCAGGCTGGTCTCAGCTTCTCACCTTGGTTTCCCAAAGCTCTGGGATTACAGGTGTGAGCCACCACACCTGGCAGGCTTTTAAAACATCTTTTTCCGCTGGGTGCAGTAGCTCACCTATAGTCCCAGCACTTTGGGAGGCAGAGGCGAGAGGATTGCCTGATTCCGGGAGTTGGAGACCAGCCTGGGCAACATGGTGAAACCTCATCTCTATGATATATAAAAAAATTAGCTGGGCATAGTGTGCACCTGTGGTTCCAGCTACTTGGAAGGCTGAGGTGGAAGGATCGCCCAAGCCCAGCAGGTCGAGGCTGTGGTGGCTGTGAGCATGCCACTGCACTCCAGCCTGGGCAACAGAGACTCCGACTCAAAAAAAAAAAAAATCTTTTTCCGAATGAGTGTCTACTTCCATCTGTAAGTCAAGGATTCCCAAAGCCTGAACACTGGATGACTCTGGGATGGGACCGCTCCCCAGGGCTCCAGGCACGGAGTCAGCATCCTGCTTGAGATTTCCATGTGGATGCCGCCCAGACTCCTCAAATCGAATGGAACTCCTTCTCACCCAGCACTGCTTTCTCTCCATCTCATCATCACTACTGGATCCACTCTGATCACCTCCTCCCACCTGTCTTGATGGGGACCATAGTCATTTCCTAACTGGTCCCACTGCTCCAGTCTCCCTCCACCCATGGTATAGTTGACAGAAATCCTCCTTAAACGCAAACCCGACCATGTCATCCCCCCAACTTAGGTCCTGCAATGGCTCTCTGTCTGCCAGGTGAAGACACCTTCTTGGCTGGCACACAAGGTCTTTCCTAGTCTGGCCTCTGCCCACCCAACAGCACCCCTCACACATCCTTTTCTGTGCACTTACTCAACAAAAGTCAATTGCCAAAACAAGCCATTTTCTCTTGCTCTGGTACACGCTGACCCATCAAATGTCACAGATCCTTAAGGGTCTGTCTCTCTGAACTGAATTTAAGAATCACTTCTAGGCCAGGCTTGGAGGCTCAGTTTGTAATCCCAGTGCTTTGGGAGGCCGAGGCGAGTGGATTGCCTGAGCCTGCGGGTTCGAGACCAGCCCGGGCAACTTGGTGAGACCTCGTCTCTACCATAAAATAATAATAATAAAAAAAAAAAGCCGGGCGTGGTATCGTGCGTCTGTGGTTCTGGCTACTTGGAAGGCTGAGGCGGAAGGATCGCCAAAGCACAGCAGGTCGACGCTGGGGTGGCCGTGAGCGTGCATGCCACTGCACTCCAGCCTGGGTGAAAGAGTGAGACTCCAACTAAAAAAAAAAAAAAAATCACTTCTCTAGGAAGTCTCCCCTGATTTCTGAGCTGAATGTCCTCTGGGAACCCACAGCTGTCATTTCATAACATTTATCCCACACCTAAACCTCTTCAATATTTTATGACCGGTCTCTCTTCCTACCGGGAGCCTCTTCTAAACAGGGAATGTGTCTTCCACGTGTGTGGCTTGAGCTTTGCACAGAGGGAAATGAAGGAAAAGGAAGAAAATAAAGTAAGTGATGACAGTAACTGGTGACCAGGACAGAGTAGTGTATGCCTCCACTTTCTCTCCCTGTGTTCTGTATTGTCCGGTATGTGAATTATACTATTTTTATGCATTTTTAAAAGCAGTTCATCTGTAAGATGTGTCCAATCTTTCCTAGTTCGCTCTAATAAAAGAGCCTGTTGCCTAAAGTCAAGGCAAGCTGAAGTGCCTCTCTCCCCAGACCTCTGGGGCTCAAGACCCCCACTTCGAGCTTCACAAACACGTCAGGACTTGGCGAAGTAGAACATTTTCGGCAGACAAAAGGACCACCCACGCACCCAAAAAATGCCCTGGCCTTGAAAAGGTTACATTGCTCTTGTAGCTGAATGCCAAGAGGCACTTTTGGCCAAACATTCGCCAGAATCTCACTGTCCTTGTGGCCTGAACACCAACGAAGAGGTTCTTTGACAGACCTTGCCTCAGGTTAATGAGGGATAGAGACGATGCGACTTTTTTTTTCAGGTGGGGTCCTTCTTTGTTGCCAAAGTGCAGCGGCATAGTGGCACAATCACGGCTCACCGTAGCTTCAAACTCCTGGGCTCAAGCAATCCTCCTGTCTCAGCCTCCTGAGTAGTTGGCACTGCAGGCGGACGCCACCATGCCCAGCCAGCTTTGCTTTTTTTTTTTTTGCTTGTTTATTGTAGAGACGAGGTCTCACTATATTGCCCAGGCTAGGGAACTTCTGACTGACATACCCATCACCACTCTCAGTTTGAGACATCAGTGGAAGATGGGGGTGGGGGAAAGACTCTGAGAATTGTCCCTTCCCCCCATATTTTTATAACCAAAAACATAAATTATCTTCCCAGGTATCCAAAAGTTCAGCCAGGCACACTGGCTTGTAATGCTTTTAAATCTGTGAAAAACAATCCAACCACATAATGTTCAGTCTGACATTTGCTATTTTTTTTTCCCTAAAAAAACCCCAAAACCTGATTAGTTCCAAAAATAAAATATAAAGAAGAACTCAGATGAGAAGCAAACCCTGTGGCTTTGAAACCATTCCTCTGATTAACAGCACATAAGTGTTACCTGACGAATGGGTTCCTGTCTTAAATGCAATTATCACAAATTTCTTGTGACTCCCCACTGTTTTTATGGCTTATGCCCAGCTCTTGAAGCAAAATCTTTAATAGCAATAAACCAAAGGAAACCTCTCCTCAGGACATGGGCAGACAGTTTCACTCCTCAGTCAGCAGGGACCCTAGAGGGTGATTCTAGGCCCTGGCCCTACAGCTGACCAGGAAGGCGCCCAATTCTCTGCCCTCAGAAGTCCTTGCATTCACTCCTTGAAGGGGTGATCTTCAGGGTTAAGTCCATTGCCAGAGCCTGCTGAGACAATCAAGACAACAGGGCCTCCTCGGGAAATCCCTGCCTGGCACTGCAGGCCTGGCTTCTCGGGTACAGCCGTTATGCGGTTGGCAGCGCCAGGCAAGGTGCTTCTGGCAGCGGGGAGGAAGCACTACCTGGTTAAGAATGTCAAATTCAGGTTGGGAGCAGTGGCTCATGCCTGTAATCCCAGCACTTCGGGAGGCCGAGGTGAATGGATTGCTTGAGTCCAGGAGTTCGAAAGCAGCCTGGGAAAAAGCGCAAGACCTCGTCTCTACAAAAAAAAATAAAATAAAAAATAAGCCGGGCGTGATGGTATGCATCTATAGTTCCAGCTACTCAGGAGGCTGAGGCAGGAGGACCGTCTAAGCCCAGGAGATTGAGGCTGCAGTGAGCTATGATCGTACCACTGCATTCCAGTCTGGGTGGCAGAGTGAGATCTTGGATCAAAAAAAAAAAGTCAAATCCAGAATCACTTCCCCAAAGAAATGGGGGACTGAGGGTGTAGGGTGTGGCCAGAAAAGAAAGACAAGGGATGAAGGGAGAAAAAGGAGAGTCCTGTGACCTTTTCACTAGGAGAACTGAAGGATCTGGTGAGCATTTTTGTCACTGAGAACACACTGGAAATAAGCAGCAGCAATTAGAGGGCACAATTTCCAAGATTTTTGATTCAACCAATACATAATCCATGCCTATGAATACCCATCACCAATCCTTGAAAATTTACCTCGTGTCGATTATATATATATATTTTTAATTGTAGAGACGAGGTCTCGCCAAGTTGCCCCAGCTGGTCTCGAACCCTCGGGCTCAGGCAGTCCACTTGCCTCGGCCTCCCAAAGTGCTGGGATTACAGGCTGAGCCACTGAGCCTGGCCAGGATTAATTATATTTTTACCTCAGAGAAGAGGCGTCGTTAAAAGGAAGAAAAAGAGAACATGAAAGCTGGTGATCGCCAGACGTGGTGGCTCATGCCTGTAATCCCAGCACTTTGGGAGGCGGAGGTGAGAGGATTGCCTGAGCCCACGGGTTGAAGACCAGCCTGGGTAGCTTAGTGAGACCTCGTCTCTACAATAAATCAAAAAGCTAGCTGGGCACGGTGGCGCACGCCTGTAGTTCCAGCTACATGGAAGGCTGAGGTGGAAGGATTGCCTGAGCCTAGCAGTTCAAGGCTTGGGTGGCTGTGAGTGTGCTGCTGCACTTCAGCTGGGTGACAGAGTGAGACTCTGACGCCAAAAAAAAAAAAGAAAAGAAAAGAAAGAAAGAAAGAAAGCTGGTCAGAGAAGACCAAATGATTGAGGCAAAGCTCCCAGGTCACCAGAGGCATGGCCACAGCCAGGAGACACTATTTGTGCTTCCTCCATCAGGAGTTTATTGCAAAGTGAAGTTGTGGTTCAGAACAAGAGAGATTAATTCCACTAAGAATGAACTGCTACTGCACATGAATTAATGAAGTCAACTCAACAGACAGTAACATGCACTTAGTATCCACTGTAGATGGTTCTCAAAGTCAAAATTTATTAACTACTCAAAAGTTCAAGCTGTACAGATTTCTCAGATGTGCATACGACATATTTCTATCATAACAAAGTTGACTTTTTAAATAAAATATTGTTTCCTTAAGGACTGAAGATGCCTCAACCATGAATTAAATATTTGATGCACACTTACAGGTACTATTAAAGATCTGACATCAATACATAAGTAACAGCGCTGAGTGAGAAAAGCTATGACCCAAATGATGGCACGCTTTACCAATCCCATAATAAAGTAGAAACAAAAAATCATGTCACATACATTAAGCTGATCAGAGATCTTTTTATTAGAAGATAAAAGTTATGTCCATTTAAACCATCATTCCTAAAAGAGCTACCCAACAACAGAATTATTATCTTAAGTCCCAAACCACGGTACAATCTTTACTCCCCAAATGGCCTTCCCTATTAGTTGATACAGTACATCTGATGCCTCCATGACATATTCAGTGGCCACTCAGGATGACAATTAGCACTGATTGTGCATACACAGGGCAAGTAGTAACACCAATCACACCCCCATTTGAACACCACTCCCATTGAGATGAGGGTCAATAAAAATAATGCTTAAAACCAACACATATTTAATCTGTTCAATCACTTGCTGTCTTGAGCAGTAAAAGCCAAACAACATACACGTATTATTTCTTTCCATAATGTTGTTACATGTCGAAAGTACTTTGTAATCCCAGGTGCAGATCATTAACCACAAAAAGGCATTTCATCGACTTTCTTACTTCCAGGGACTTATCAGACCTGCGTTCACTAGATGCACAGAAAGATTGGAACTGAAAGGGTCATTTGACCATAGACTGTTTGCAAGACAGACGTGTTCTATTTTTAAGGCAATATCTTTATCACATACATACATATCAATGGATCCATCGATGGATTTTATGATATGACAGTATCTAACAAGAAACTGAGGTATAATGTTACCCAATGTAAGTACAAATGTCAGAAAATGTAAAGACATTCGCAATGTACTTAACATATTTTGCCAATAGCTCAACAAAGAACTCCTCAAAGTTCTCATATGCCCAGAAATACCCGAGACTCTCAATTCTAGAAAAAAAAAAAAAAAACACTAGAAATTAAATACTCTCTCTTTCCACCAAGGCTCTCCACATAAGGCTACCTCTGATATAAGGCTACTTCAACTTAGTTTCTGAAAATAGCAAAAATGTGCACCAAAATCCAAGATATTCTGAACTAAAAGAGAGAGGCCTTGGTCTCATAAGGAATAATGAGGTGATTAATTTACTGATCAAAATTAAACTTATGCTAAGCTGGGCTCGGTGGCTCAGCCTGTAATCCCAGCGCTTTGGGAGGCTGAGGTGAGTGGATTGCCTGAGCCCGCAGGTTCGAGACCCGCCCGGACAACTTGGCAAGACCTCATCTCTACAATAAATAAATAAAAAAAAAAAAATTAGCCGGGCGTGGTAGCGTGCGCCTGTAGTTCCAGCTACTTGGAAGGCTGAGGCGGAAGGATCGCTGGAGCCCAGCAGGTCGAGGCTGCAGTGGCTGGGAGCGTGCCACTGCCCTCCAGCCTGGGCGACAGAGTAAGACCCCGCTTCAAAAATTTTTAAATAAAAAAATTTCCTATAATTTTTCAACATAAAACTGAACTATCATGACAAAAACGTGGTTGAATATACGTTATTTTTAGTGCAAAATAGACATACATTTATCATTACATAAAGAATTAAAATAGAATATAATCCTTAACTTGGTATTCATAATACATTTTAAAAATCTACATTCTGTGACCTTTACAAAAGTAAAGTCTATTCTTTACTTTCAAGTTAGAAATGGCCTAACAGTTTATCTTTGGAGACTTCCAGGCGACGGTTCTAAAATGAGGGATAATACAAATCTAAGTCACAGGCGACTTGGTGCATTAATGTGTAAGCCATCAGTCTTGGGACCCAAAAGTGAAAAATGACTGACACTATATGAAGTAGAAATGCACCCCAGATTTATACTCTAATGCAAAGACTTATAGTATCTATGGAATTGTAATTATTGATCCAACGGAATTCAGCGAAAAAAATCTGATTGCTAACTGCATTCATATTCAAAATGTTTTCCTTAAAATGAAAATAGACAGCATTCATTGAGCCCAAATATAAAGAAAAATTAACAGCAAGGTAGATTTTTAAATAAGTTTGACAATTACTGCATTCATTTCCTCTACAAAACTCTCAGTGACATTAAGAGAAAAAAAATTCTAATTATTTTCACCTAATAATTTAATCACGTACTCTAGAAAAATGTTCTTCTAAGGGGAAGTTTGACAGGAACTGCTTATTAAATTTCCAAATTAGATCAAAACAAGGAAAACAAAACCAGATTCAAAAAATTAGACTACCGAGCTGAATAAATAACAACAATAAACATTAAAACAGCTGCAGTCGGGCACAGTGGCTCACGCCTGTAATCCCAGCACTTTGGGAGGCAGAGGCGAGAGGATTGCCTGAGCCCATGGGTTCGAGACCAGCCTGGGCAACATGGCAAGACCTCGTCTCTATAATAAATCAAAAAATTAGCCCGGGCGTGGTGATGTGTGCCTGTATTTCCAGCTACTTGGAAGGTTGAGGCTGAAGGATTGCCTGAGCCCAACAGGTAAAGGCTGCAGTGGCCGTGAGCGTGCCACTGCACTCCAGCCTGGGCGACAGAGTAAGACTCCGACTCAAAAAAATAAAATAAAACAGCAGCACAGTGAGTAACTAGAAAGACCCACAACCCAAATTCCCCTTCTACAGTGATGTCAGCTGTCATCTGGCTGCACTTTCATCCTGATTCCTACAAGAACAGGCATGAAGCACCTTCAGGTATGCACTGGTGCCAATCTCACAAAGTTGCTTCTTTGAAAAAAGTGTCCTAACAGTTTGGGGAGGGGGCGGGGTAGTAGGAGGGGAGAGGCACTCTAAGCATAAATACCAAGTGAGATGCCACTTTATTTGAAGAGATTCTGGAACCTGCTTATTTAGTAATTATCTGAACGTGCCACTGACTTCTAACATTCACCCCTCTAGAAAGAGCCACAAATTAGCCACAGCCTCTGCCCACAGAATGAATGACTCTGTGGCTAACCCTAATTGCCATGTGAGCTTTGAGTAAAATTCATTTTCTACTCCTGAGTATGTATACCCGACAGGTTGATCACTGTGACATCTAGGCTAATGCTACTTTCTCTTTTTTTTGGTTTGGCATCTCACTCTGTTGCCCAGGCTGGAGTGCAGCGACACACAGCTCACTGCCACTACAGCCTCGACCTGCTGGGCTCAGGCGATCCTTCCACTTCAGCCTTCCAAGTAGCTGGAACCACAGGTGTGCGCCACCATACCCGGCTAATATTTTATATATTGTGGATACGAGGTCTCATCAAGTTGCCCAGGCTAGTCTCAAACCCGCAGGCTCAGGAAATCCTCTCGCCTCTGCCTCCCAGAGTGCTGGGATTCCAGGCATGAGCCACCGCGCCCGGCTTGGTTAATGTCACTTTCTCATCACAATCCATCAGTAAAATGCCATCAATGTGGTGGACTAGGGGGAGGCTTTGCACAAAGTCTCTGTGCCTCCACATTGTGGTACTGCCCACGCCTCCTTCTAAGGGAAACTGCCCTGACCACAGTAAACTCCCCACCCCAGAAAGATCGCTTCTCCCAAGCCAGGGGGCGAGGCTTGGAAAACCTCTCCCAACCTAGGTGATGGCAAGACCAAGCTAATGCTATTCTGGACTTCTGGAACAGGTACGTATAAAGAGAATTAACCAATAGACCCCAGCCAGAGAAGATCCTGGAAGAGAAGCAGAGATGCCATGAGGTGAGAGTGATGCCAACCTGTCTGCCAGACCCTGAGAGGCAGGAGGAGAGGGGAGGATCACCGTGAGAATCGCCCGGAAGCTGCTGTGTCCTGACAATAATCACCCCTTTACCTCCAGTGACCTCTGTACTTTCCTGTAACAAATGCGCCTATGAATGCAGTGAGAAACATGCATTTCTGAAGAACTACTGGCTACACATTTTTCTCTCTAAGCAGATTTTGTTTATTAAGATGACCAACTAGGGTCAGAGATTTATTTTCAGAATAATTGCAAGTATTAAGCAAAAATAAAAGAATTATGAAACGTTTAAGGACATTATTTTTATGAGAAAGTTACTATAATTTTTATGACTCTATAAATATTAGAAAATATAGTCATTATTCAAGCATTCAATGACTAGTAATTGGAGGTCCTGCTATGCCTAAGAATAGTACTGAATACATTGATTTTTACAGTTATGGCAAAGCACACCTCTCTTGGGAAGGCTTTTTTCCTAAACATTTAAAATACATATGTAGCTGGGCGCAGTGGCTCAAGTTTGTAATCCCAGCACTTTGGGAGGCTGAGGCGAGAGGATTGCCTAAGCCCAGGGGTTCAAGAACAGCCTGGGCAACTTGGCAAGACCTCATCTCTACAATAAATCAAAAAATTAGCAGGGCGTGGTGGCGCGTGCCTGTATTTCCAGCTACTTGGAAGCTGAGGCTGAAGGATCACCTGAGCCCAGAGGTCAAGGCTGCGGTGGCTGGGAGTGTGCCACTGTACTCCAGCCTGGGCGACAGAGTGAGACTCTAACTCAAAAAATAAAATAAAATAAAATGATTATGCAACATTACAAATGCAGTGTGTCCAAAATCTTGCATCATGACACCATTAGGTTTGATATACACATTTGCATGGAAGATTAATAACTGCCTAACACAGTCACAAGATTTATTTAAAATGTAGCTATTAACCAAAGGCCTTTGGGGCATATGTACAAAATTAGAGAGTTGTAAGTATTCAGTCAAATACTACATTAGCAGTATTATTCATGAACAAATGCCAGTGGGGCTCTATCCATTAAAAGTTAGTCTAGCCAGAAAATCCTCAAGTGAGCTTCCAACCATTTGGGGAAGTATTGTTTACAGAAATATTGAGCTTTTCCTCCACTTTTGTCACTAACAAAATTCCTTAAAGGAATTTCACAATGATTCTACTCATGATGATAAATCTCATTTAAAAACTGGGCTTCAACAAGAGTACCTGCATAATGAACATCTGTATACCTAACCCTGAATTGTACCCCACATCTTTAAAAAAAGGGGGGGCAACCCCCTCAGGTCCCCTCCCACTGCAGGAGTTTTTTTATCCTCTTAATAAATCCTGCTTTCAAAAAAAAAAAACAAAAACTGGACTGAAGCTGGGCATGGTGGCTCATGCCTGTAATCCCAATACTTTGAGAGGCAGAGGCGAGAAGATTGCCTAAGCCCAGGAGTTCGAGACCAGCTTGGACAATATGGCGAGACCTCGTCTCTACAATAAATCAAGGCCAGGCACGGTGGCTCACGTCTATAATCCCAGCACCTTGGGAGGCCGAGGCGCGAGGATTGCCTGAGTTTGTGGGTTCGAGACCAGCCCGGACAACTTGGTGAGACCTCATCTCTACAATAAATCAAAAAATTAGCTGGGCATGGTAGCACATGCCTGTAGTTCCAGTTTCTTGGAAGGCTGAAGCAGAAGGATCCCCTGAATCCAGAAGGTTGAGGCTGTGGTAGCCATGAGCGTGCCACTGTACTCAAGCCTGGGTGACAGAGTGAGACTCAAACTCAAAAAAAAAAGAAAAAATTAAAAAACAATTAGCCGGATGTGGTGGTGTGAGTCTGTAGTTCCAGCTACTTGGACAGCTGAGGCGAGGATCACCTGAGCCCAGCAGGTTGAGGCTGCGATGGCCATGAGCGTGCCACTGCACTCCAGCCTGGGTGACAGAGTGGACTCTTACCAAAAAACAAACAAACAAACAAACAAAAAACTAGGCTTAGTATTTGTGTAAAGGTCCCTCAGAGATCCCAAACCAAAGAATGGGTTTTTTCTGGGTAGAAGGATCTCTCAGAAGGTATCTGCCATGCCAGGGCGAGGCTTTTTCCCAGGGCAATACTGCAGGGTAATTGACTATCAAGCCTTGATTTTGGGATACCTTCTCCTTCCCCACCCTAGTAATTCAGTGATACTTGCGCTCCCTGTAAGTATGATGGAAAGATGTAGGTTTCCTATTAGGAAATCCAGTTCCAGGAAGCTCAGACAAGCTTCCTGCTTCTCACCTCTTCACCAAGGCAGCCCCAAGACAGATAGAGGAAGAGAACTGAAACAGCCCTAACATTGACCACTCAAGAAGTTAGACATGCCTTTATCTATACTCTCTGACATTCTCCCAGGACTCCTGAAATATCTGAGTTTGAGAATCACAAGGTCAGATGATAAAGAGGCATTAAAGTAAAAGAAACAAATTATCTTGTATCTCTTATGTCTGTATGTTTAGGCAAGGAAACACAAACTCAATCTAACTTGGGTTAATGAAGAGAATCAGTTTAATGGACTTAGAAACCATTAAATGTACATCAATTGAAGAACTGTTTAAATACCATCAACAAGCATTCTTATGGCTTCGACTAGATAAGTATCTCATAGTTTGTAAGCTTACTTCAACAAAATTTATCTCCTGACATAGAAAAGACAGCAACTCAACTCACAACAAAATCTGTTCATCTCTTTATTAAAACACATTGTTAGGATCCAATGCCCTTTCATAATGAAAACACTCAACAAACCAGGAATATAAGGAATCTTCCGCAGTCTATAAAAGGAATCTATAGAAAATCCAACAGTCACTATCATACAAAATGATGAAAGACTAGAATCTACCCTCCTAAGATCAGGAAAAAGGACAGGATGTCTACTCTCGCCACTTCTATTTGACCTTGTACTGCAGGTTCTAACTGGGGCAATTAGGCAAGAGAAAGAAATAAAGGCATCCAGACTGAAAAGAAAAAAATAAAACAGTCTCTATTTGCAGATGACATGATCTTATACACAGAAAATACTAGCGAATGCTTAAGTCGCTATTAGAGCTAATAAATAGGTTCAGCAAGATGGTTAGTTTTGGGTGTCAACTTGACAGGAATACTTAGAGAAGGCAAAGTACTACTGCCAGATGTGTCTGTGAGGGTGTGTCCAGAGACTGGCATGAAATCAGAGGACTCAGTGGGTTTGATTCACCCTTGATGTGGGCAGGCGCCATCCAATCTGCTGGGACCTGGATAGAACAAAAAAAAAAGGCAAAGAAAAGGCAATCTCTTCTCTCTCCTCTGGAAGGGGAACACTTTTCTTCTCCTGCTCTTAGACATCAGATTCCCCAGGCTCTTGGGCCTTTGGGCTGCAGGACTTATACCAGCAGACCCCAAGGTTCTCAGGCCTTCCGCCTTAGACTGAGAATCATACCAGTGGCTTCCTGGTGCTGAGGCTTTCAGACTTGCACTGAGCCAAGTTACTGGCATCCCAGAGTCTCTAGCTTGCAGGCCTACTGTGGGACTTCTCAGCCTCCACATCTTATAATTCCGGCTACTTGGAAGGCTGAGGCGGAAGGATCGCCGGAGCCCAGCAGGTAGAGGCTGCGGTGGCTGGGAGCAGCCACTGCACTCCAGTCTGGGTGACAGAGTGAGACTCCAACTCAAAAAAAAAAAAAAAAAAAAAAGAAAAGAAAAGAAAACAATTCCAATTCCATCTATAATCACATCGAAAAGAATAAAATGCTTGAACTAAATTAAATCAAATAGGTGCAAGGCTTGTACACTGAATACTATAAAACATTGTTCAAAGACATAGAAGAAGACCTAAGTAAATGGAAAGACATCCTGTGTTCATGAATTGGAAGGCTTAATATTGTTAAGATGGTAATATTTTCGTAATTAATCTACAAGATTAAATGCCTTCTCTATCAAAATTCCAACTACCTTTTATGCAGAAATGAACACACCAACACTAAAATTCATATAAAGATGCAAGGGACCCAGAATAGCCAAAAGAATCTTTAAAAGGAAGAGGAACTCACACTTCCTCATTCCCAAACTTACTACAAAGCTACAGTCTTCTATGTAGTTATGGCATAAGAATAGACATACACCAGCCCAGGCAACTTGGCAAAACCTCATCACTACAATAAATAAAAAAATTAGCCAGGCATGGTGGTGCATGCCTATAGCTCCAGCTACCTGGAAGGCTGAGGCAGAAGGATCACCTGAGCCCAGCAGGTCAAGGCTGTGGTGGCCATGAATGTGCCACTGCACTCCGGCCTCAGTGACAGAGTGAGATTTCAACTTAAAAAAAAAAAAAAAAGAATAGACATACAGATCACTGGAATAGAATTTAAAGTCTGGAAATAAATCTACACATCTAAAGTCAACTGCTTTTTGACAAGGGTGCCAATACCATTAAGTAGGGAAAGAACAGTCTTTTTTTTTTTTTTTTTTTGGAGTTGGAGTCTCACTCTTGTCGCCCAGGCTGGAGTGCAGTGACATGCTCACAGTCACTGCAGCCTTAACCTACTGGGCTTAGGTGATCCTTACGCCTCAGCCTTCCAAGTAGCGGGAACTACAGATGCATGCCACCATGCCCGGCTAGTTTTTTTGTGTGTGTGTGATTTATTGTAGATACAAGGTCTCACCAAGTTGCCCAGGCTGGTCTCGAACCTCCGGGCTCAGGCAATCTTCTCACCTCGGCCTCCCAAAGTGCTGGGATTATAGGTTGAGCCACTGTACCCAGCCCCAAGAATAGTCTTTTCAACAACTGGTATCTACATGCAAAAAAATGAAATTGAACTCCAACTTCACATCATATGCAAAAATTAACTCAAAATGGATCAGAGACATAAACATAGAAGCTAACATTCTAAAATTCTTTTGAGAAAACATAGGAGTAAATGTTCATGACCCTGAGCTTCTTAGATATGACATCAAAAGCACAAGAGACAAGAGACAAAATAGACAAATTAGACACATCAACATTTAAAACTTGTGTGCTGCAAATTATACCACTAAGAAAATAAAGACAATCCTCAGAGAATTTTTTTGGGGGGGTGAGAAAGCAGGATTTATTGAGAGGACAGAAAAGCTCCCACATTGGGAGGGGACCCGAAGGGGTTGTCCAGAAAATGTTTTTGAAATCATACATCTGATGAGTCTAGTATCCAGACTAAACAACTCTTACAATTCAACAATTTAAAAAAACCCAAGCCGGGCTCGGTGGCTCAGCCTGTAATCCCGCCCCTTTGGGAGGCTGAGGTGAGTGGATTGCCTGAGCCCGCGGGTTTGAGACCCACCTGGGTAACTTGGCGGGACCTCATCTCTACAATAAGTAAAAAATTAGCCGGGCGTGGTAGCGTGCGCCTGTAGTTCCAGCTACTTGGAAGGCTGAGTCGGAAGGATGGCCGGAGCCCAGCAGGTCAAGGCTGCGGTGGCCGGGAGCGGCCACTGCACTCCAGTCTGGGTGACAGCAAGACTCCAACTCACAAAAAAAAAAACAAAAAAAACCCCAATTAATTTTGATGGGCAAAGGATTTAAAGAGATATCTCTCCAAAGGACATAACACTAATGACCAATAAATAGATTTCCAAAATGCTCAACATCATGAGTCATTAGGGAAATGCAAATCAAGGGATGAGTATTATTAGTAGTAGTAGTACTATGTTTTTTTTAGTTGGAGTCTCACTCTGTCACCCAAGCTGGAGTGCAGTGGCATGCTCACAGCCACTGCAGCCACGACCTGCGGGGCTCTGATGATCCTTCCACCTCAGCCTTCCAAGTAGCTGGAACCACAGGCATGTACCACCATGCTCGGCTTATTTTTTGATTTATTGTAGAGACGAGGTCTCAACAAGTTGCCCAGGCTGGTCTTGAGCACCTAAGCTCAGGCAATCCTCTCGCCTCTGCCTCCCAAAGTGCTGGGATTACAGGCTTGAGCCACTGCGTTTAGCATGGGTATTCGTTTTAAAAAGGAAAATGAGTGTTGGAGAGGATATGGAGAAACCAGAACGCTCACACACTGCTAGCAGAAAAGTTAAATGGTCCGGCTGCTTTGGAAAACAGTTTGGCAGCTCCTCAAAAAGTTAAACATTACCATTTTTTTACTTGACCACCAAAATTATATAATTTTAAAATCATCATAAATAAAATTAACAAGCAAATGACAAATGGGGGGATATTTGCAATACATATGATTAACAATTAGTTAATCTTGTAATATATGTATAAATGATTATACATCATTTGTTTTATTATATATGTATATATATATTTTTTAATTTGGAGTCACCCAGACTGGAGTGCAGTGGCATGCTCATGGCCACCGCAGCCTCAATCTGCTGGGTTCAGACAATCCTGCCTCAGCCTTCCAAGTAGCTTGAACTACAAGCGTGCACCACCCTGCCTGGCTAATTTCTTGCTTTACTGCAGAGATGAGGTCTCACCAAGTTGCCCAGGCGGATCTCGAACCCATGGGCTCAGGCAATCCTCTCACCTCCGCCTCCCAAAGTGCTTGGATTACAGGCATGAACCACTGCACCTGGTTTATTACACATCACTTATTAAAGATGGTTATCACAAGGGAAAAGTAAGTGAAGGATATGAAGATGCAATTCACAAAATTAATATATGGCCAATAAAATAAGGAAAGTGTCAAATGTCAATATCGTTCAAAAGTCAATATATCTTAATCAAAATTAAAATGAGCCAGGCACAGTAGCTCCACCTGTAATCCCAGCACTTTGGGAGGCTGAGGCGAGAGGATTGCTTGAGCCCAGGAGTTCGAGACCAGCCTGGGCAACACAGTGAGACCCTGTCTCTACAATAAATCAAAAAATTAGCCAGGCATGGTGGCACATGCCTGTAGTCCCAGCTACTTGGAAGGCTGAGGTGGGAGGATCACCAGAGCCAAGTAGGTCGAGCTGCGGCAGGCCTGATCATGCCACTGCACTCCACCCAAGGAGACAGAGGGAGACTCCAATTCAAAAATAAATAAAGTAAAAACAAATCATCTGCATCTAAAAATTAACCAGGAGTTTTGTTGTTGTTTTTTTCACTTCAGACATTTATTTATTGAATGCTTTCTATAAGTAAGGCATCTAAGTGGTCCAGGGGATCCCAGATAAATACCACTAACAAATACCTTAGGTTGGCAAGGATAAAGCAAACAGGCTAAGGAATGCAGTTTTCAGTACACATTAAAGGCGTTAAGAAGGCTTATGAACATTACCATTTAACCTGGCAATTCCATTCCTTGTTAAATACCCAAGAGAAAAAGAAACCCCATGTCCCCACAATAACTTGTATAGCATCATTCATAACAACCAACAAGTGGAAATAACTCACATATCCATCAACTGATGAATGAAGAAACAAGACATGGTCTATCCATACAATGGGACTGTTATTCAGCCATAAAAAGGAATGAGGTTCCGATAACACGCTACAACATAGATGAAACTTGAAAAAATTACATTGAAAAGTGAAAGAAGCCAGACACAAAAGACCCCAAATTGTGTGACTGCATTCATGTGAAATGTCCAGAATAGGCAAACCCACAGAGATAGAACGTAAATTAGTGGCTGCCAGGGCATGGATAGAGTGGGAATGGGAGTGACCGCCAAGGAGTACAGGGTACGTTGAGAATGTTCTGGAGTTAGACAGTGGTGATGGGTGTACAACTGTGAACATACTAAAATCACAGAACGGAACATTCTCCAATGAAACATTTTATATGTAAATTATATATTATTAACTTTTCTGTTTTTAAATGCATTGTTAGGACCATTTAATTTTTTTTGTTTTGTTTTTAAATACATCATTAGGACCACTCCACACTTATGCAGGCTTTTTTTTTTTTTTTTTTTTGAGTTGGAGTCTCACTCTGTCGCCCAGGCTGGAGTGCAGTGGTATGCTCCTGGCCACCACAGTCTCTACCCACTGGGCTCAAGCAATCCTTCCACCTCAGTCTTTCAACTAGCTGGAACTACAGGTGTGCGCTACCACGCCCAGTTAATTTTCTGATTTAGTGTAGAGATGCCAGGCTGGTCTTGAACGCGCAGGCTCAGGCAATGCTCTTACCTCGGCCTCCCAAAGTGCTGGGATTACAGGCTTGAGCCACCATGCCCGGCCCAGTTCCATTTTTTAAACCATGCTTCCCAAATAACCTAAAGCTTGGGTCTACAGAGCCACAGTGCCACCAACAACACTGACTGATCAATGCAGTCAAACATTCAAAAACTATGCTCATTTCCCCTCCTGGCCACTCAATTTTCTCTTGGCATGGTGAAGATATGCTTCACAACTTATTTGTGTGAGATTAAACAGAACAGGATATGAGTCACTGAACCAAGAAAGGTCCAGGCGGGAAAGACCTAGAACGGGTAATAAAAAGAAGATAGACATCTATCATCCCCAGCTATACCTTAGAAAATTTTGGTGAGGACCAGAAACCCCCACCTTCTCAATTGACAAAAATCCTTATTATAAAGTCGAATGTTATCATAATCTTCAAATTTAATCTCACGCATCAGCTTTTTTAATAACCTGATCTGATTTTGACCCCTATGTAGGTAAGCCCTTTCCAAGAGACCTTGTTCTTACATACATGTACGAATAAATCTAAAAAATACCTACTTAGCCGGGTGTGGTGGCTGACGTCTGTAATCCCAGCACTTAGGGAGGCAGAGGCAAGAGGATTGCCTGAGTCCAGGGGTTCAAGACCTCGTGTCTACAATAAATAAGTAAATAAATAGCCAGGCATGGTGGCTTGTGCCTATGGTTCCAGCTACTTGGAAGACTGAAGCGGAAGGATTGCCTGAGCCCAGCAGATCAAGGCTATGGTGGCCGTGAGCGTGCCGCTGCACTCCAGCCTGGGAGATAGAGTGAGACTCTGACTCAAAAAAAAAAAAATCTACTTTAGGGGATGATAACACAACAGAAAGATGACTCACAGGCTATCAGATTCCTTAAGTGAGTTCCTATACACATCTATCATTGTGTACATAAAATACGAAGATGTTTACAGACCTTTTTTCTCATACAAATGTCTGGAAACTTACTTATTGGATAAAGTGAGGTGCACCTACTTATTTCTTGCATGCTATAGCGTTTCTATCTCTGCCTTGTACTGCAGCACAGCAAGAGACATGAATTAAAGAGTATTTAAGAGGCCAGGCGTGGTGGCTCACGCCTATCATCCCAGCACTTTGAGAGGTGGAGGCGAGAGGATTGCCTGAGTCCAGGGGTTCAAGAGTAGCTCGGGCAACTTAGTGAGATTTCATATCAGCAATAAATAAAAAAATTAGCTGGGTGTGGTAGTGCATGCCTGTAGTTCCAGCTACTTGGAAGGCTGAGGTGGAAGGACTGCCTGAGCTCAGCAGGTCGAGGCTGCGGTGGCCGAGAATCATGCCACTGCCCTCCAGCCTGGGTGATAGAGTGAGATTCCTACTGAAAAAAAAAAAAGTATTTAAGTAAAAGAACACAAGCATACATGCGCCCAGGTTCTGATCTGTGTAAACTGAGTTGACTGGGAATCTAATAAAAAGTAGTTTTCCTTAAATTATGGTAAACCCAATCCTCCAAAGAAAGGTGCCATCACCCATCATTCTAACTTTAAAACTAGAATATTTATATGATTTGTATTACTTGTTTTTTATAAGTCTTTCAAATGAGTAAAAAATATACATAAGAGATTAAGCAAGTTGTCTCAAAGCAAAACTAAACTTTTCACTTCAGTCCTAGGAACAAAAATAAACAGGCCAGTTCATGCCTGAAATCCCAGTACTTTGGGAGGCCAAGGTGGGAGGATTACTTGAGCCCAGGAGTTTGAGACCAGTCTAGGCAACATAGCAAAACCTTGTTTCTACAAAAAAAAAAAAAAAAAAAAATTAGCCAGGTGGCATGCACACCAGCTACTCAGGAAGCTAAGGTGGGAGGATCATCTGAACCCAGGTGGTTGAGGGTGTAGTGACCTGTAATCGTGCCATTGTACTCCAGCCTGGGTGACAGAGACCATAACTCAAAAAAGAAAGAAAAAGAAAGAGAGAGAGACAGAGAGGAGGAAGAAGGAAGGAAGGAAGGAAGGATGGATTGAAGTCTTGGGGGGTAGGATCCTATCTAGTATAAAATTAGAACTTTTCCTTTTAGTCTGAATACAATGCTACATAAATAAGTACACCAGAACACTACTTTAGATATAAATGGCATAGAATCACTAAGTCCTGATAGGTGAGAAGCCAAAATAATAATCCCCTTGGCTTTCACTCACTTAATGTCATTTATGACTATACTTGGTATAGCGTTGTTGATATTTTAAAATATAAATCAAAGAATTCCCACTAAAGCAACGTAAAATTAATTTATTTCTATTATAGCATAAATGCAGGTTATCAAGTTCAGTTCCCTAAGCAAAGAATAGTAAACTGACAATTGTGCTAACACTAGTAGTCCAAAGCTCCAGTGCTTATTGGAAATGGTCGAGAGAACTGGAAAAATCTGAAAGTGTGGGCATTAATTAACCACAGAATGGGATGATATAATCATGCCTCTGGATGACCTTTCACAAGACTATAAAAGGATCCACAGCAAATGGGGTGGCAAATCATTAGTTTACTTTCAGGGGCAGAACTGATATGTCCGGTCCTCTGAATGCAGGTGGGCTCTGGGAAGGAAGGAAGCAAAGTAGCACATGAAAGATGGCTGAACAAACAGAGAAATAAGTGAATGCTGCCTTCCCTGACAAAAATGGAGCCTTTTCAGAACATTCCATTAAAGCATCAACCCATGTTACTTCCTATTCAGCTATGAAATTTCTTTTCTAAATAATACAGTGATAACTAAGAAATACCTGTACTTATTCGAATACACGTGAATGGGTGCACAACTGTTTTGCAATTTAAAAAATTCTATAGAAAATCTGAGTTTTGGCTGGGCACGGTGGCTCACGCCTATAATCCCAGCACTTTGGGAGGCCAAGGTGAGAGGATTGCCTGAGCCCATGGATTCGACACCAGACTGGACAACTTGATCAGGGCTGCGGTAGCTGTGAGCGTGCCACTGCACTCCAGCCTGGGAGACAGAGTGAGACTCCGACTCATTAAAAAAAAAAAGAAAAAGAAAAAAGAAACTTCTTAAACTGTCCATTTGCTCACTTTCAAATATATTCCCTAATTTTGTTTTTCTGATCCTAAAAATCCCACTTAAAAGAATACAAAATACGTTATAAGATCGAGTCATGTAAGTTCAGGTGTGGCTAAATCAAAACAAAGATGAGGGTTTTTTTCCTCTCTGGGTATTTTAATTTAGGGTAGTATCTGACTTACTGGTACTAATATAGATCCTAACAAAATCATTTCGTCCATGAAAACTGAGTTATGAGAAATGTCTAAGTACAGATAGAATGCAGTACTAGTTAATGCTTTTTTTAAAAAGCAGCGACATGATTGGTGCAGAGGCTCACACCTGTAATTTCAGTACATTGGGATGCCAAGGTGAGAGGATTGCTTGAGCCCAGGAGTTTGAGGTTGCAGTGAGCTACGATCACGTCACTGCACTCCAGTCTGGGCCACAGAGTGAGATCCTGTCTCTAAAAAATAAATAATAAATAAATAAAATAAAAGCAGCAATGTTTCAGGAAAGTTACAAGAAAATGCCATTGCTAGGCCAGGCACGGTGGCTCGCGCCTATAATCCCAGCACTTTGGGAGGCCGAGGTGAGAGGATTGCCTGAGCCCACAGGTTCGAGACCAACCCAGGCAACTTGGTGAGAATTCATCACTATAATCAATCAAAAAAAGTAACCGGGCGTAGTGGCATGTGCTGTAGTCCCAGCTATTTGGGGGACTGAGGCGAAAGGATTGCCTGAGTCTAGGAAGTCGAGGCTGCAGTGAACCATGATTGTGCCATTACAGTCCAGCCTGGGCCACAGAGTGAGACCCCAACTCAAAAAACAAAAGCTTGGAATCACCAAGAAGAGATTTCTAACTTGTTACCCAAGGGTAGCACAAAGTCTGTATGTCCACACATGTGGCTATACACACAAACCTACAGGTGTTTGTTTCTCCTTGTCTGTTCATACAGAAATTTCGCCCCCTCCCAAATCAGACAAGAGTTTGTGTCCAAGTCTGTAATAGACACTGTGGGGGACAGAAGAATGTGTGCATGAGAGAGGGTCCCAACTCTCAAGATCATTATAATTTACTTGGGAAGGTAAGATATATTCACAGGAAGCATCCCAGTACCAGTCAAATGGAAGGCTGCCGCATTTTTATTAGTAATATGGAGGTACTACCATCTGCACATGACTTGCATGAATCACAAAGCTTTAATCCAAATAGTAAGAAAAAAATAAATCCATGCCATATATTTCAATTAGATTAAAATACAAGAAATATGCAATAAATAATATCGTGTACTTTGAGTCTGCAAAAAGTAGCATACCGGGAGGAACAGACAAGGCGCGGTGAGATTTTTAATGGCTGAAATATCACAAAAACCCAGGAAAGGAAAGTAGGGAAAAGAAAACCGACGTGCGATTATTACCTCAGCATGACAGTGACAAGGAAGTGAGAGTTCTCAAGGCTTTTCTGGGAACCTAGAAGAGTGTGAAGAATACCCTGCAGGGCTGGGTTTCTGGGGATTCAGGTGGCAGCCCCACTCCTTCACAATCCCACTTGTCCTCGTTTCCTGCCTGAAACAGTCGCGGTTTGGACTGGATGATGGCTAGGTTCCTTTAATGAACACTTCTGGTAACCCCTGACTTGATGAGTATGCCCCCTGTCCCACCCACCACTCCCCAGTCCCTCTCTCCTCCATCCCTGATAAACTACCCTGCACAACATTCAATTATCTACATGAATCTGAGACTTTAAATTTTCGTATCTTTGCATTGACTTCCTTATGGCAATTGGCTGAAAAAGCAAAATTCTAATTCCTATGGCTAACATTTGGCACTAAACAATCACCACTTTTACATTATCTAGTCCTAATAATCTAGCCAGATTAATACGGCATATTATCCGATATTCTTACAAAAAGAGTTTTGGCGTAGCTGTGATTCACAATGGTAAAGATCCGATCAAATAATTATGTATTTGTACCTTTAGCCGGCTTAAAATCGACTTAGCCACACAGCAACTATGAAAGAGTACAGTAGTATTTAATTTCTTTTTAAAATGATAATCCAGTGATAACACATAAGGACGCCTTTTGTATTAAAAAACTACATAAATATCCTTTCATCTGGTAAGTCTTATTAAGCCCATGGTATTTGGGGCAAAAGTTAAGACACAAAGAAGATAAATATGGGTGGTAATACTGAATAATATCAAACTATTTCTATTATCATTTTTATATTGGAAATTTCTTGTTTGAACATCAAAATGTTAGGACACTTATCACCTAGTAACAGCAATGAATTCAAATATTATCCAACAAAATGCTAGACAATACAAGTTCTCTTCAATTACTAAATACTTTTTTGAGTCACTTCAGTAAAGAGATTTTAAACATTCCAAATGGAAAAGAAAGAACATCCTCAAAGCCTCTATGAAGCCGTACAATCAGGTGAAAAATAGGTACAAAAAACAAAGCAGAGAATTGAGAAGTATGCTGGAAAAGTCTCGCAAATACTAGTCTTGCTTGTATCTAGCTCCTTTATACAGTTGAAATTTTGGCCCAATTTTTAAAGTATTTGTTAAACAGCTCCTGCATGTGACATATGTTTCCAGGATACTTCTGACATTGATATGAGAAATTATAAAACATTTAGAAATGAAAATGTGACTCTCAACCAAAAAACAGCACTATAATTTCCAAGCTTCTTCTGAATTCATAAGATGGAAAAACATTTGGAAAATAGTACCTTTCTGTTTTAAAATGTTCAAATAATGTACTTTTAAAAAAAAGTGTAACTGTTCAAAGGCAAAGAGGAAAGACATTGAAATAAAATAAGGTCCTGATGTTTATTCGAGGAGTTCTGACTCTTCCTGGGCGGTCTCGACTCTGTTTACTCCGTAATAAGTAAACCATTTTATCCCTTCAGCTGGGAAGGACCATGTGTACCCTATCAAGATGATGACAATGCCACTGCAGTGCTTACCCAGCGAGAAATGCATGAAAATGAAAGAGCATCAACTCCTTCTATGAAATGTATGCAAGAATGGATTTGCAATGCATTAATTCAGGAACTCAGCAGAGAGGCTCCGACTACACCTAGCAGATCTAAACTTGAGCTCATGGTAACACTGCACGAAGCTATGGTAGATAAAAGTGATCGGTAATGCCAGAAGAACGATCCCACTGACAACACAAACTCCTCCGAGAATTCTTCCAGGCACTGTGATAGGATACATATCGCCATAGCCAACTGTCGTCATAGAGATAATCACCCACCAGCAGGCAGCCGGGATGCTGGCGAAATCCTTGTTGGATGTTTCCAGGTCCAACCCATGTTCAAGAAGCTGAGAAAGTGCACTGAAGATTGCCATGGCAACACAAATGAAGACGAGTAACATCACCATCTCTCGGTAACAACGCTTGAGCGTCAAACCAAGGGTCTGAAGACCGATGAAATGGCGGGCAAGCTTAATCACCCAAAAAATCCGCATCATTCTGAGTACCCGCAAGGTGACACCGGCCCTCTGGAGTTGAGAGTTCTCGCCTGTAAATACAGTCATCAACACGGAGATGTAATACGGCGTGATCGCCAGTAAATCAATGATGTTCAGGGGTCTCTTGACAAACTCACACTTATTTTTGGAGACAATGAACCTCACGATGCACTCTGCAGTGAACCACCCTATGCAGATAGCTTCAATTATCCTGTCAAGAGAACAAAAGGAGAATCGATCATTTTCTTCTTAAGTATTTTAATAGCTCTTAGATTTCTTCAGGTAGCACACTGACATACTAATTCAGTTACTTTTCCAGAAAACATAAAGAACAGACAGCATTATCAACACCATCAGATGCACCAGGACATCACAGCACAACAAATCAGTTCAGAAGAAAACTGAACTTGACAAAGTTCTTCTTTCTACACCATTGTAATGATTATTTTTCATTTGTCACTAATGTTTTAAAAACTCTCTTACTGGGTGGTTTGAAATGAACTTAGTCAGGAGTGGTGGCTCCTTGCCTTCCATCCCAGCACTCTGGAAAGCCGAGGCGAGAGGATTGCCTGAGTCCAGGGGTTCGAGACCAACCTGGACAATTTGGTGAGACCTCGCCTCTACAATAAATCAAAAAATTGGCCGGTGTGATGGCATGCACCTGTGTGTTCCAGCTACTTGGAAGGCTGAGGCAGAAGGATTGCCTGAGCCCAGCAGATGGAGGCTGCGGTGGCCGTGAGCGTGCCACTGCGCTCCAGCCTAGGCGACAGAGTGAGACTCCAACTCAAAAAAGAAATGAACTTATACTCAACCAGCCACAATTTGGGACTTCACTTACTCTTAGGACAGAAGTTCTCAGCTGTGATACCAGTTATGAGGAAGCCGAGCAGGGCTTTGTTCCTATAGACAGTGGACATATGAGTCAACGCAAGATCATTTTCTAAAATGTGACTCTTCCTTCTTCTCCAGTGGGCTTGTGTGGCAGACACTTAGGTTAAGACAGCTTTGTGAACACTGCATGACTGCCCTCCCAGGAAAGCGCCCACTCACAGCGGACACAAGGCAGAGGACTCAGCGCTGGAGCAAAGCTGCCACTAGGGTTTTCCCAAAGACCACAACCACTTGGCTTGCTTTCTGTAATTATTTTTACACTACATGTATTATATATGTATTTTGAGTTGGGGGGTGTCTCACTCTGTCACCCAGATTGGAGTGCAGTAGCACAATCATGGCTCACTGCAGCCTCGACCTCCTGGCCTCAGGCGGTCTTCCCACCTCAGCCTCCCGAGTAGCTGGGACTACAGACACATACCACCATGCCTGGCTAATTTTTTTATTTTGCGTAGAGACAAGGTCTCGCTATGTTGCCCAGGCTGGTCTTGAACTCCTGGCCTCAAGCAATTTGCCAGCCTCAGACTCCTGAAGTGCTGAAGTTACAGGTGTAAGCCACCACACCTGGCCATAGGGCATACTTTTTTTTTTTTTTTTTTGGTTTGAGTCTCACTCTGTTGCCCAGGCTGAAGTACAATGGCATGCTCACGGCCACCCCAGCGTCGACCTGCTGGGCTCAGGCGATCCTTCCGCCTTAACCTTTCAAGTAGCCAGAACTATAGGTGTGCACTACCACACCCAGCTAATTTTTTTGTGATTTATTGTAGAGATGAGGTCTTGCCAAGTTGCCCAGGCAAGTCTCAAACCCCTGGGCTCAGGCAATCCTCTCGCCTTGGCCTCCCAAAGTGCTGGGATTATAGGCTTGAGCCACGGCGCCCGGCCAGGGCATACATTTAAAAAATACAAGACCACATTTTACCTACAGCAGTATTTGCCAACCTTTCCATATGACTGCATACACTGAGAATTCTATTTACACAGCATGCTGGTAGGATTCTTGAAAAAGCCATCACCATCCTGGGGTCTGTGCCCCAAAGTCCTCGCCCCACATACTCCGGGGCTGAAGAAATAAAATTTCAACACACCAGTTAGGAAGCCCTGACATGGAGAGGTAATTCAAAGGTAATTGCAAATTAATTTAATATTCAAAATTCCAAATTAAAAGCTATAATTATGCCGTCACATTCGTTTTCCTTCACATAATTCTTTCTCACAACTGACCTAAATCCAAGCATCAGAAGTACACTGGAGAGAAAAGAAATCAGAGTAGGTAGAAGGGAGGTAGGTGGGGCAACATTTCAAAAAGAATCAATTGGCGAGGTATAGTGGCCCATGCCTGTCATCCCAGCACATTGGGAGGCCGAGGGGGGAGGATCACTTGAGCCCAAGAATTTGAGATCAGCCTGGACAACATAGTGAGACCTCATCTCTACAAAAAACAAAAACTAGCTGGGTGTGGTGGTGCATACCTGTGGTCCCAACTAGTCTGGTGGCTGATAAGGGGGGACTGCCTGAGCCCCGAAGGTTGAGGCTGCAGTGAGCCATGATCATGCCACTGCACTCCAGCCTGGGACACAGAGCAAGACTCTGATTCCTCTTTTTTTTTTTAAGAGACGAGGTCTTGCTATGCTGCCCAGGATGGTCTCAAACTCCTGGGCTCAAGCAATTCTCTTGTTTCAGTCTTCCAAAGTGCTGGGATGACAGGCATGAGCCACAGCACCCAACTGAGACTCTGACTCAAAAAAAAAAAAGAAAAGAATTACTCAAAGTGCATTCCATAGAACACAAGCTGCACTGGATGTTACTCGGAGAAACAAGCAAACACACTTAACCATGTTACCCTATTGGAGAACTTGCTGGGCTGTGAAGGTTAGCTTTATTTATTTATTCACCTTTGCTTATTTTTTGAGTAGGTGTTCA
>CAUYQG010199383.1:0-32411 GCA_963574415.1 Tarsius wallacei | reverse complement strand
AATTTTTTGATTTATTGTAGAGATGAGGTCTCGCCAAGTTGCCCAGGCGGGTCTTGAACCCGCGGGCTCAGGCAATCCACTCACCTCAGCCTCCCAAGGCGCGGGATTACAGGCTGAGCCACTGAGCCCAGCTGAACATTGCTTTTAGAGGCAGGGGAAGGCAGGGCCAGGAAGGGAGCTGTGGACTTCAACACAGATATGAGAGAGTAGAGTCATGTTCTGAGAAATTAACGTGCCTGTCCATAGCTTTGAATTCCAGCTAAGACACTTTAACTTTTATTTTTACCTACTTATATTTCATCCAGCCAGTACCCACGAGTTTGGCTTCTCACATTTGCCCACTCAGGATGAACAAGCCCTAGCCTCTCTCTTCACGCCATGGATTGGTTGGAATTATTAGTTGGAAATAACAGAAGCCTATTTGTATTGACTTAAGCCAAAAAGGAGACTTTATCATATGGAGACCAGGGTTTCTCCTTGTGGTAGACAGAGCTCTAAGATTGTCCCCCAAGACCATCTGATGCATATGCACCTTTTCCTAGTTATCCAGACATGAGCTTGGGTACTGCTATCGAGGGATTTTGCAGACATAATTACGCTCCCAGGCCAACTGACCTTCAGATAGGAGATTTTCCCGGTGGCCCTGACCTAATCATGTGAGCCCCTTGAAAGCAGAGCGTTCTCTCTAGTTACTAAGGGGTAGGTCAGAGATTTGAAGCATAAGGACTTGACTCTCTGTTGCTGGCTTCCTTCCACTCTGTGCCTATGTCATCCTCTCCGTCTTGGTGTTCTCCACTGGATCCTCTGTATCTGCCCAGCAGAGGGGGAGAGAGAGCCTGGGGGATAGCATGGAAGGTTCTCATGGGTCATCTCTGAGAGGGGCAATACATCATCTCTTTCAACCTACCACTAGACGGGCTGCAGCCACATGGCCCTTCCTTACAAAAGGGGAGGCGGGGAAGTGTAGTTTGGCTATGTGCCCAGGAGGAAAAGCAGGTGGGGGCTTGGTGAACACACAGCAATGTTCTTTTTGCCATAGGTGTGCACAGGTGCACATAGACATAGGTTTATGGGGACAAGAGGAAAGTCACGTAGCCTATCCTGGTGGGTCAGAGAAGGGTTTCTGAGAGAGATGGTACCTGAACTGTGTCCTGAAGGGTAAGTAGGACCTTTGAGCTGGGGGCGGGGGTGGGTCATGGGCACATAACTCTAGACGAAGGCGCAGAGTTGTGAAGTACGTAGGCATGAACAGGAGCCTCTAGCATTGAGGCAGGGAGCAGGAGGGGTTGTGATGAGTGAGCTGAGTGCTTTGCTGGAGCTTACAAAAAGCTCAGAATAGAAAACAGTAGGTTCAAGAAAAGACCCCCCAAGCACTCTGTTTTATTTTTCTTAGAAGTCTTTTAGAAGGCCCAGGTGTCTCCATAAAACTCACAGCGTCTCACAGACACAGACCTGCTGTCTTTTTTGCTGTGGAGTCTGTGAAATGCACTGAGAGAGAGAGAGAGAGAGAGAGAGAGAGAGAGAGAGAGAGATTCTCCTAACTAACACACCTTTGTTCTAAATCTAAGGAGAGAATGAAGTGATGTTTGCAGGCTGCTGTAGCCATGGGGACCTCCTTGTGTGATTGATTGGAAGCGGCTTGAAGTCAGCGGGAAAGTCTCCTGGTCACTCCTCATGTGGTGGCCACAGCCTGATGCTTCAGTCTCTGGGTAGAAGGGACTGGGGCCTCGAGGGAGTCTCCAGGAAGTCCCAGGCATCTCAGGGTTCTGTGGGGGGAGGTGTATGCAGCTGAACTCTCTACCCTGTCTCCTGGTGTTGCCCCTGCAGTGGGCTGCCCTTTGCCATCGAGTTGGAACAGTTGTTCTGGCCCTGTTCTGTCCACATTCAGATGCTTGGATTTTCAGATGTGGTCCCAAATCTTTCTTGGGTCTCAGGGAAGCTGTACTTGCTTGCATCTGAGGTTTAGGGACGGAATGCATTCTGACTGGACCCAGTTTCTCAACCTTAGTAATGTCGACCTGTGGGGCTGGATTGTCCTTTGTTGTGCGGCTGTCCTGTGCCTTGCGGGATGTTGAACAGCAGCTCTGGCCTCTCTCCACTAGATGCTAGCCATACCTCCAACCAAAAATGTCTCCAGACATTGCTAAACGTCCCCTGAGGGGTGGGAGTGGGGAGCAAAGTTGCCCCTGATTGGTACTCACTAGGCGGAAATATGAGGACTAACACATCACATTCGTTTCAAAGCCACCGGGTTCTGGGTGGTTTGCTCTTCTGCAATCGACAGTGCAGGGGGTGGCTGACTTGGCCCATCCTCCTCCTTCTCCACCTGGGACCCCCGGTGGTGGTTCAGGTAAATTAAAACCTGGATCGCTGGCGACAGGAGGGCATGCACAGGATATGGGGCTTCTGGGATTTTGCATAATGACTGGAGTCTGGGGAGAGAATTCTGGGCCTGTCTTCACCCAGGGTGACCTCTGGGACTTCACACCTTGCTGCGTTGCCTTACAGGGACACTGAGCACTACTCCCCTGCTGAGCCCTCCCTGTGTCCTGCCACCTCGAGGCGTCCTTTACCAACCCCTTCCTGTCTCACCTTCCTATCTACCATCTGTGGTGGGGACCAGGGTGTTCCCATTTTACAGATGAAGAAGCCGAGGCTGAGAGAGTTAGGCCTATAGCCCAAGACCTCGAAACACATATGGGACCAGAACTCTGCCGTGTTTGATTCCAAAGCCCAAGCTCTTAACCGTATTTTCTGGGTCTTTGTTTGACTCTTAACGAAGAGCCTTCCAGTTCTGGGAGCTTCTGAGGAAGGACAACAACAACAACAAACGTGATAAAAACAAAACTGGAAACAGTAGAAAAAAACCAAGGGTGGATGACTGGAGGATTTTTCATATTGCTCGTCATATACGGTCTGAACTCAACCGTGTGTGCTTCTGAGGCAGGGGACAGCAGAGGCACTGGGTACTAGCTTGCATGTGTGCACAGCTGGGGGCTTAGGCCAGGACGAGCCCTTTGGTCTGGGGGCTGAGCTGGGTGTCCTGTGAGGAGCGGGGAGAGAGCAAAAGCCCACTGTTGGCCCTGTGGCTGCATGTCTCCTAATGGCGACAGTCCTGTGTTGGGAGGCATCCTTTAAGTCCCCACCAGGACCAGGGCAGGTTGAACCGATCTGTTTTTCTCAAGCAGAGACTCCCTGGGTGCTGGGGACACTCTTACTCAAGGCCTTTTGTTCTCCTAGGGTTTATGTGCAATGGGACACTTGAGTCCCCAGATCCTCCCCACCCTTGAAGGGTCAGCTCAAACCCCGCAGTGCCCACGACATCCCCCAACAATCTCACCGGCTAGCTGAGTGACCCTGGACCTGCCATTTTCTTTCTCTGACCCCCAGTTTATGATTTGAACAATGGAACAATTCACAGTGCCCACCTCATTTTCCTTACGTTGAAGGTTAAATGTTACCTGTAGGGCTCTTAGCAGAGCAATCACCCCACTCATGGCAGTGACTGTTATCAGCTGTCATCATTCCAGCAGGAATGGGTGACTTTCTTGCCTGAACTTTTGTTCTTAGAGTCTGAGTTCCTGGGCACCCGGGGCTGCGTAGAAGAGTGTGGACTTTGACGTCAGACAGACTTGATGGCACACTCGCTAACTGTGTGTCCTTGAATGGGTCATTCTGCTTCTCTGTGCCTCAGTTTCTTCACCTGTCAAATGCAATGGGGATATCTACCTTATAAGGATCAAGTGACAATGTTATCAATGTGCTTAGAGCGATCTTGGCATATGACAAAGTGCTATATGCGCATGTATTGACAGAAATGCATCTTCTTGGTGGCTTAGTACACACATGTGTGTGAGATGTACAGCTGTGCCTAGTGTGTGACTTTCACACATCATAAGTTCTTCCCTCCCTTTCTCTTTCCCTTCCTGCTTTTCCATTTGCTCAAAAAGAGTTGTTGGTCATGACCCAATGGATTGACTTCACGACCCACGTGTGGGTCACGGCCTTCTGTTTGAAAACTTCCGCTGGACTGACCTGCCTTGCCCCTGGAATTGCCAAGGTTCCCCCGCGTACGGAACTTCTGGCCCCATGTCGGTGGCCTGCCTCATTCTCCCTGCCCCACTGGACGCGCAGATGCATTGTTCTGTGCACCTTTGCAGGCATCAGATTAATTAGACATTTCAGAGGAGATAGACTTTTAAAGCAATAGCTTCATTAGCATGGATGTGCTGGAAGTGCTGAAAAGTAAAACTCAGTCATTTGTATGTTAATAAGCCGACTGGGCTCTGAAAGCCAGCTGGGGGCCCCAGCGCTTCTCCAAGGAATCTTCAGCAAGACCTGTTCTGGCTCAGCTGTCCCCGCCCTGCCTGGTGGTGGATCTGTGAACATCTCCTCCTCCTCAGGGTTCCGTGGCCGGTGGGGCTGAGAGTCTCCGTGACACAGACTGGAGATGAGAGTGTGGGGAGCGTGGGGACGTCAGGGTCATGGGAGCCTCTTGTGTTGCAACGGCCATGGACCATATTGCTTTTTGCTGACCCGTCACATGACATGTATCACTTAGTGGGTTTTAATTTTTTTTTCACTTTATTTTAATTTTATTTTTTCATTTTCGTTTCACTAGCTTTAGGAGTATAGACGGCTTTTGGTGGCATGAATGGCCTGCACAGTGCTGAAGAAGTCTGGGCGTTAAGTATACTCATCACTCCCACGAATGCACACCGTACCCGACAGGCAATTTTTCATCACTTCCCCCTCCCAGCCTCCTGCGTTCTCAGTCTCCAATGTCCTTTGTATCTTTCTCTGTGCCCTTGCAGACCCTTACTTAGCTCAGCTTCCTCTTGCAGGTGAGAACCTGTGGTGTTTGGTTTTCTGTTCCTGCATTACTTCACTTAGGATCATGGTCTGTAGCTCCATCCAAGTTGCTGCCAAAGACATTATTTTATTCCTTTTTGTGGTTGAATAGTATTCCATGGCGTGTGTGTGTGTGTGTGAGTGTGTGTGTGTGTGTGTGTGTGTGAGAGAGAGAGAGAGAGAGAGAGAGAATATCATATTTTCATTATCCACTGATGGGTTCATGGGCACTTGGGTTGATTCCACACCTTTGCGATTGTGAGTTGTACTGAGAGAAAAATGAGTGCAGGTTCTCAAAGTGCTTTTGCCTACACAGTCTCATGTGAGACCGTATGCATGCATCCCTTTTATTGTTAGACCTCTTTGCTGAATGCTTTCTGTTCCTTCTGTCCAGCATCTGGATCCTCACAGCATGGTCCTGGACCAGCAGCTGGGCATCACCTGAGAGCTCCTTAGAGACGCAGCATCCTGGTCCTGTTAGGACCTGCATCCTAACAGGTGATTCACACACCACTGAGAGGCGCTGGTCTGCAGCACCCTCCCTTGCTCTCCCTCCTCCCTGCTCGGCCCTCCTCCTCATCCCATCTCCTTCCTCCTTCCTTCTCTCTCTTCCCTGTTCCATCCCTTCCTCAGCTTCTTGTCATAGCCACCAGTTTACAGGCTCCAACATGCAAGACACGAGATTCACTTGATTCTTCGTGTCTGCCTTTGCTTTTATTTGACAAGCTCCCATTCCTGCACTGTAGGGTGAAGCCTAAATTTAGTTCAATCTGGTAAATTTTCCACCACATTTGTTTTTTTATTTTATTTTAAAATGAACATACAATAAAACTGCCCTTTTTTTGGATGGACGGTTCCATGAATTTTAATACATGCATAGATTTGTGTATCCACCACCACAACCAGGGATCAGAGTATCCCAGACAAGCCCTTGGAATAGCCCTTTGTCTTCACACCCTCCCCCCACCCCTAGCACACTGCTCTGTTTTCTGTCCCTATAGTTTTGTCTTTTCAAGAATGCCTATAAAGGCTGGGAGTGGTGTCTTATACCTGTAATCCCAGCACGTTGGGAGGCCGAGGCTGAGGATCACTTGAGGCCAGGAGTTGAAGACCAGCCTGGGCAACATAGTGAGACCTCATCTCTACAAAAAGTAATTTTAAAAAATTAGCCGGGTGTGGCAGTATATACCTGTAGTCCCAGCTACTTGGGGGGCTGAGATGGTATGGCTGCTTGAGACCAGGTGGTCGAGGCTGTTGTGCTTTATGATCCTGCCATGGCACTCCAGCCTGGGCGACAGAGCAAGACCCTGTTTCTCAAAAAAAAAAAAAAAAAAAGAAGCCCTATAAATGAAACCATTACAGTATGCAGCGTTTCCAAACTAGCTGCCTTCTCTTAGCACAATACCTTTGAGAGGCATGCAAGTGGTTGTGTGTGCCAATAGTTCGTTCCTTCTTACTGTGGACCAGTATTCCATTGTATGGATATACTGCAGTATGTTTATCCCTTCACCCTCTGAAGGACATTTAGGTTTGTTTTCAGTTTTTGGCAATTGGAAATAGAGCTTTTATGTACATTTGTGTATGAGTTTTTATATAAACATACGTTTTCATTTCTTTAGAGTAAATACCTGTAAGTGAAAACGTCAGGCCACATTGTGTCCACTGAACAATCTAATAAGTGCCGAACGGTTTTCCAGGGTGGCTATACCATTTTACATCCTAATCATCAACTCTGAGATTTACAGTTGCTCTACCTCCTTAACAACACTTGGTTATTGACAGCTTTTTAAAATTAAGCTGCTCTGGTAGTATGTGATATCATTTTGTAACCTCTTTAAACTTTTATATTTTGTAAGACTCACCCTGCTCCTAGAGCTGGGCCCCCAGGGTCCTGGGGTAATATAAAATTGGGGAGAGAATGTGGCTAGCAGAGCCTCAGATGTTATTAGTCTGCTGTGCATGTGGGAGCCAGGCAAATCTCCCCACCAGAAACACTCAGAGAGTGGCTTACACAAAGGTCTTATTAGCACCCAAACACAAAAAGCATCCAAGTCCCCTGCCACTGCTCAGAGCCCCATGCATGCACTTGAGGCTGGGGAGGAGGTCCAAGGACTTCAGGGTTCCATTTCCCTAATAAGGACTTTTCCTGTGCTCCAGCTTTTCAGATAGGCTGTGACCACCCAGACTCTCGGACGCACACCCTTCCTCCCCTTCCTAGACTTCATATCATGGAACATGGAAAGCAGACATCCTTTGCTTTTCCTAGCTAGATTTCAGAGGGTTATGACTCATTCAAATCTGCAGGCATCTTTATTTAGCAGAGGTTATCCATCCCAATTACAAAGGAAATATTTTTAAGCAGAGGCTGTTAATTCAAAGCCCGGCAGCCTTGTTGATAATGATGTCTGGCTATGAATGGAGAGGGGAGCATATCAGAAAGTTTTCTGCCTGTTAAGCAATGTCTGCTAATTCCAGGGTTTTTTAACATTTGTATTTTTTTTGAATTGGGGTCCCACTTTGTCACTGAAGCTGGAGTGCAGTGGCAGGATCATGGCTCACTGCAGCCTCAACCTCCCGGGCTCAGGCGATCCTCCCACCTCAGCCTTCCAAGTAGCTGGAACTACAAGTACATGCCACCAACTATTTTTTTTTTTTTTGTAGAGACGAGGTCTCGCTGTGTTGCCCAGGCTGGCCTCGAAATCCTGGCCTCAAGCAATTCTTTCGCCTTGGTTTCCCAAAGTGCTGGACTTACAGGCATAAGCCACTGCACCCAGCTGCTAATTCCAGTTTAATATCAGACATCCAAATGATTGATACTATGTCTCAGCTGGAAGGATAGCACAGGCTCCAGATGTGAATTCACTCAGCCATTGCGGAGCCAGTGGTACATGCCAGTCACTGTACTGGGAACTGGGAGCACACAACAGGGAACGAAACACAGAAGTCCTGCCCTGGAGAGCAAAAGTGCTGCTGCAGGGTGACGCTGGTTGGCAGATTGTTAGAGAGCCAGTATGTGCTGTGACAAAAGCACAGCAGAGCGAGGAGGCCGGAAGTCCTGACCAAGGAGACACGTGTTTGTTATTATTTACAAAACAACTGGGAATGGCAGTTTCAGGGTGATCTTTGAATATATTTTCATTGAAGATTCCAAAAATTTGGCTTAGAGACCCGCTGCCTCAAAATGCCATGGGACTTGTGAAATCAACAAGACCCGGCACTCGTCTGCTCACAGGGACCCTGCCCTGGGTCCCCGCCTCCCTCTCCTGAACCTGTGTCTCTCGGGGGAGGCCCTGGAGAATCTGAGGACCCCTCTCTTAGCTCAAGTTTAAAATAGGACATATGCATTCAGTCCCAGGAAATGATCACAATCGACTAAAGCTGGGTCCAATTAAAAGAGCATTCACTGGTTTAATTCAAGTCTTGACATTGCCTGGCTTTGAAATGTGCAGATATTAACTTTGCAGCTGCTACTGCTTAATTTTAGCCCTCCAAGAGGAATGCCCAGCCTTCGTAATAGGTTCCTGGGACCCTGGTTGGTGAGCACCCTCCCCCACCTCTCCTCTGCCTGCGGAGGGCCTGAGCTTCCTAACTTTGGAAACAGAATGCAGAAGCATCCCCCTACCTGAATCCCTGGCCTCAGCTGTGAGCTGCCCTACTTTGCAAAACGAGAGTCTCTTACCTCATTAAGCCAAAATGAAAATGAAATCCAAAAGGATAACTTTCCTCTTAGCAGCCCTGGTAAAGCCACCAGCAGCCTCATCCGTAGTTCAAGCATCTCTTCGAGAACTGCTTGGTTCTGTGGTCCGGGAGTGCTGGGAAGTGAAGCTTAGGAATGATTATGTCCTTCCCTGGTTGTACATCTCGCTTCTCTGATTGTTCCAGGAATGAGGAGAATCCTAGGGGTAAGTGAGAGAGATTTCAGAAGAGTTAAAGGCCCCGCATAGACATGGACAGTTTTAAAACAAATGTAGCCCCATGTTGCTCAGGACGGTTTCTTGGGCTCACATGGTTTCTTGGGCTCAATCAAAGCCTTTTGTGCCTGTAACAGGTTGAATTGTGTCCCTCTAAGTTCGTATGTTGAAGGCCTAACTCCCGATACCTCTGAACGTGATTGTATTTGGAGGCAGGACCTGTAGAGAGGTGACTGAGCTAAAGGAGGCTCTTAGGGGGGACCCTAACACATTCTGATAGATGTCTTCATAAGAGGAGATCTGGACACTCATGGAAACGCTACAGATGCATGCCCAGAGGAGAGGCCACTGCAAGCAGGAGAGACTCTACCCTCAGAAGAAACCAAACCTGTTGACACCTTGATCTTGAACTTCTGGCCTCTGCAGTTATGAGGAAATAAACTTCTGCTGTTTGAGTGGCCAGGTCTATGGTACGCCCCAGCAGACTGATATAGCGCCTTCAAGAAACACTCAGTCTCGGTGGCAAAGAATTGCTAATGCCCACAGACACAGACCCAGAGCATCCTCTGGGCTGTTTAACTCAACTGAACACAGATTTTTTTTGAGACAGGGTCTCACCCTGTCTCCCAGGCTGGAGTGTAGGGGCACGATCACGGCTCATGGCAACCTCCACCTCCTGGGTTGAGGCGATCCTTCTGCCACAGCCTCCCAAGTAGCTGGGACCACAGGTGCACACCACTATGCCTGACTAATTTGTCTAATTTTTTTGTAGAGATGAAGTGTTGCTGGTCTTTTATTTTTTTCTTTTTTATAATTATGTTATTTTAAAAACCATGCTGGTCTTGAACTCCTGGACTCAAGCAATCCTTTCGCCTTGGCCTCCCAAAGTGCTGGGATTTCAGATGTGAGTCACTGTGCCCGGCCCTGAACACACACTTTGAGGCTCGCCAAACCCCATGTCTGCCAAGGCAGATCTAATAAGGACCAGCTCAGCCCTGTCAGGTCCTTGTTGGTCCCAGGCATCTGCTGAGCAGCCAGTAGACCATGTAAGCCCACCCACTGGGCACAACTGGTTGGCCCAAGAGTGGTCACCTGACTGAAGCTGAGCCAATCAGATTTTCACATCTAAGAATCAGATACTGGGATGTGAAATCCACACAGAGATGTGAGAGTGCATGACAGCAGAGGGAGAAAGAGCCAGGTCCTGCCTTGATCCCAGGTCCCACCCAATCCCTAAGTGTTGTCCTGAGTACTTGTGGTGTTATTCCAGCACTTAGCTTCTGGGAAATGCTTCCAAGGACTTTATTTCTAATAAATTCATCCTTTTGTCTAAGCTAGTTTATACATGCTGCCTTTTTTAGTTCTCCCAAAAATCATGGAATAGGCTCCATGATTATTTCCATTTATAAATGGAAATGGAGGTTCACAAAGGTTACTTAACTTGGTCAAATTTACTGCTTTAGTCTGTTTGGGCTATTATAACTAAATGTCACAAACCGGGCAGCTTATAAACAGCAGACTTTTATTTCTCAGTTCTGGAGGCTGTGAAGTCCAAGATCCAGGCAGATTTTGTGCCTGATGAGGACTTGCTTGCTGGTGTACAGATGGCACCTTCTTGCTGTGTCCTTCTTCACATGGTGGAAGGAGTCAAGGAGCTCCTGGGAGTGTCTTTTACCAGGCTACTACTCTCCGTCACTCTCTTGACCCAATCACCTCCCGGAGGCCTCACGTTCAAATACCATCACTCTGAGGGTTAGTATTTCAACATACAATTTTTTGGGGGGGATATAAACATTAGTCCTTTGCAGTTGCATATCTTGTAAGTAGAAGAACCAAGATGCAAGTCCAGCTAGTCTAATGCAGGCCTCCTACTCCTAACTGCTATGCTAAGCTGTATTCATTCCTAGAAGTTTCCAGAATGAAAATAATAAATTGGTTTATTCACTCTTTTTTTTAAAGATGACCTTGCATTTATTTTTAAATGGGAGTCCTGTGGCCATAGTGGAGAAAGAGCATTGTTTCAGGAGGGATGTGGAGAGAAAATTTTCCGAAAACAAACTGTGCAAGATGGAGGCTGCTAAAAATCACTCCACTGGTCACTCACTCGAACCAGGCTGGTTGTTTGCCTAATTCAGGAGGTTTTGCTTCTCAGGACAGGAATATTCCTTGGCTAGCAAAGAATAAATACCAGGGACTATAGCGGTTCTGTCCAATTAAGTTCAAGTCAGCTACTATATATGAAGCGCCTATTTGGTTCCAGGCACAGTGCCAAACTCTGGGAATCTGGAGATGATGTGACTCCAGGGTGAAAGGGAGACAGGGAGGTCAACCCACACATCACAGTTGAGCATTTATGATAGCTAACTTGCACGGACTCCTCCAGAGGGAGTGGACCTGGAGCAGGAATTGGGCATTAGTTATTTAATCTGCTTGGCTTGGCTTGGCCCAGCTCAGGCAGGCTCGCAAGCATTAATCTTCACCAGGTTCTTTGTACATTTTATATTCTTCGGACTTTGTATCAGTCAGCAAATGCTACAGAAGTACTGTGTAACAAATGACCTCAAAACTTAAACAACACTTGTTATGTTCCCCTGGATTGTGTATCAGCTGAAAGTTGGCTGATCTTGACTAGGATTGTTCTTGTGTCTGAGAGTCAGGTGGAGGTGGGAGAATTTAGATGGGGCTCATCTGGGTAGCTTCTTTTGTGTCTGCCTGCCCATCTATTCTAGGACCAGTGGGCTAGCCCAGGCATATCCTTCTCATGGTAATGGCAGATCATAATCAAGCAAATTCTTCTTAAGCCTTTAGAAACATCATGCTTATTGATGTTCCATTGGCCAAAGCCAGTCACGTGGCCAAGCACAAATCAGGGGGTGAAGAAATAGGCTCCACCGCTTTAATGAGGGAAACTTCAAAGTCATTAGCCACAGGCATGACTGCGGGATGAAGGGAAGAGTTGGGGACAGTCCTGAAACTCTCCCCAGGCTCTCTGCAGCCCAGGTAATGGCCGTGTAGGAATCACAGAGGATTCCTTTTCATCAAGGAGTGTTTCTATCCTTTAGATGGGACCTGCTTTTTACCCCCTGGTGCCAAGTCCTGAGATAAGAGGGGTTTTTAAGTCTGGACCTATTTCTAGGTCTCTTATTACAAAATAAAGACTAAAATTAACCCCAAGTCAGGGTCAGTCTTAATCAAAGTGACATGGGAATCGTGTATCTGTGGGATTCTCTTTCTCCTTCTTGTGTCTTTGACTCCTGCAAATCTTCTTTACTTTTCTCCTTAGTTTCTCTGCAAGAAAACCACATTTAGGTGTTAAATGACAACACCTAGGTATTTGCCTCTTCACACGGGACTTCTAAAAGCCAGAAAAACTTTTAAGATTCAAAAAAATATATATTCTATTTATATATAATAGCTATGTTTTTATATGTATGTGCATATTCACTTTGTTTTTCATTTTTCACTCCTCTATTTTATTACCATGTATGGATATTATTTTTGTAACAGAAGAAAATACAAGGGTAATTTTTTTTTTGACCTGGTGTCTCACTCTGTTGCTAGGCTGGAGCGCAGTAGCACAATTAATCATGGCTCAACACAGCCTAGGGCTGCTAGGCTCAAGTGACCCTTCTGCTTCAGCCTCCTGGGTAGCTGGGACTGCAGGCATGCACCACCATGCCTGGCTAAGTTTTTTATTTTTATTTCTTGTAGAGATGAGGTCTTGCTATGTTGCCTAGGCTGGCCTCGAACTCCTGGGCTCAAGCAATCCTCTTGCCTTGGCTTCCCAAAGTGCTGGGATTACAGGCATGAGCCACAACACCTGGCCACAGAGGCAGTTTTATGTATTTAATATATAGCACACATTATTTAATATATAGCTATATATGTAACTATATAACTATATACATAGCTATATATAGCTATACATAATTATATAAAACTATATAGATAAAATGATATATATGTGTGTGTGCATGTGTGTGCACTGTACTTATATATATAATATACACTATATTATAGATTATATATATATATATAATAAAATTGATCCTTAAACATTTTTAAAAATAGCAATGTAGAAAGTGGAAACTGAAGCTTGTTTTTGTAAATAAAGTTTTATTGGAACAATTCCATGCCTACTTGCATATTGTGTGTGGCTGCTTTCAGTTTCCCAAAGCAATTGGTGGAGTTGAGGAATTGAGGCAGAGACTGTCAGGTCAAAAAAGCCTAAAGTATTTTCTCTCTGGCCCATTCTAGAAAGGGTCTGCAGATCCCCTCATCACAGACACAGTGGCATACATACCTCTCACTCCCTTGGCCCCTTCCTGCCTCTTCTGGGTTTGGTTTGAAGCACAGTGAAGGCAAAAGGTCTGTCGGGCCCTGAGTTCCCTCCTGGAGGCAAGTCCTTAAGTGTCTAGTCACGTGTCACTTAATGACAGGCAGGGACACATTCTGAGAAATGTGTTGTTGGGTGATTTTGTTGTTATATAAACATCATGGAGTGTGCTTACACAAACCTGGGTGGGACAGCCTGCTACACAAGTAGGCTGTGTGGTCTAGCCTAGGGCTCTTATGCAACCAACCTGTACAGCATGTGACTGTGCTGAGTACTGTAGACAATTGTAACAAATGAGCAACCATCTAAATGTAGAAAAGATACAGTAAAAATAAGGTGCAACAATCTTATGGGACCACTGTCGTATGTGGTCTATTGTCACCTGAAACGTCATTATGCCGCACATGGCTGTATGTGGTTCCCACCCCGCCAGGGCCCATCTCCAGAAAGCCTGTTTGGAAACTGAGAAGCGTTGTTTAAGAGGAAGATCTTATGATTATCTTTTATTTCTTTGTATGCCACAGTGTGCCAAGTACTATAATGTGCTTATATCAGGTGCTTAGAAAATATACATTTATTCCTCATTACAATACCATCTATCTGAGACTGCAAGTTGGAAAATATATCTAAAAGCAGATAATTTCAATACAATCTCCATTCCAGAGCTTCTCAGAAGAGTCAAGAGATGGCTGGGCCTTGCCCATTTTTGGAGGATTCTAGTAAATAAAAGAAGAAGTAACAGAAGGAAGGTGGAGGAGGAGGAATGATTCCAAAATAGGATTTTAAAAAGCTGCAGTGTATTTTAAACGTGTATGCTTGACAGATTAAACTGTTAGCACATTCACGTGTGCACACGTACACACAGTATGGGGAATGCAATTGTTCTCTTTATAATTATAGTATTTATAAGAATAAGTCAGTCCACAGTGTACCATGGGCAATGTGACCTCCTTCAGCGGGACACGAGCTGAAGGTTGGACGATGAAAACACTGTGCTTTCCATACTGCTCACAGACCTCAGCAGTTGTATTGTAATCTGGTTTGGCGTTAATATCAAAAGTCGAACATTGAGGCTCTTCCTGTGTTTTGGTCCAGCAAAGGTCCCTCTTACCTCCTTCTGGGGTGAAACCCTCAGCCCCTGTCCCCCTCCCCAAGGCTTCCTGGGACTTGTCTTCTGGGCCCCACACCCTGCACGGTGACATGGCTGGAACATGAGTTTTTTTCTCGTCTCAGCAGCATGACCTCTGATGCCTTTGCCTCTTCAGCTTTCCCACAGGGGTGATGTCTTGATTCTTACCTCAAGCAGGGTAGGGGGTGGGCAGAAAGGCTGTTTGGAAACCGAGAAGTGCTTTTTGAGAGGGAGATCTTATTATTATCCTGTCTCTTCGTATGCCATAGTGTGTCGAGTTCTCTGATGTGCTTATATCAGGTGCTCAGAAAATATGCATATCATCTAGCTGAGACTGTAAGTAGGACAAGATGTCCTAATAGGAGACAATTTTAACACCACACGATGTTTCCCATCAGAAGGTAAGCTTCATGACGGTGGAACTCATGTCTTCCTTAGCCATCCTCCTTTCCCAATGCCTTGAAGAATGCGTAACACAGTAGTTGCTCAGCAAATATTTGTTAAACGCTGAGCAAATATATAATTTCTTTTTCTTTTTTTTGAGTGGGAGTCTTACTTCTTCACCCAGGCTGGAGTGCAGTGGCACGCATGCTTGTGGTCATCCCATGGTTGACCTGCTGGGCTCCAGCGATCCTTCCATCTCAGCCTTCCTAGTAGTCAGAATTACAGGCATGTGCTACCACTCCTGGCTATTTTTTATTTTATTGTAGAGACAAGGTCTCACCAAGTTGCCCAGGCTGGTCTCGAACCCGCGAGCTCAGGCAATCTACTCGCCTCGGCCTCCCAAAGTGCTGGGATTAGGGGCTGAGCCAGTGAGCCCAACCAATTTCTTTTTCTTAAAACAATTTTACTAAGGCTTAAGTTATGTACCCTAAAAGTCACCCATTTTAAGTGTCCAACTCAATGATGTTTTTAGTAACTTTACTAAGTTGTAATTTTTTCAAATGATAACATTGAATATTAATTTGTAAACATTTTAAAAAAAAGCAATGTAGAAAGTGGAAACTGAAGCCCGTCTCTTCTCCTCTATTCTTTCCAACAAATTCCACTCTTCAGAGGTAACCATTTTAACAACTTGGTGTTGACCTTCCAGAATTTTTGCTTTGCCGATATAACGCATTTATTTACAAAAACAAGCTAATATCACCCACGTTGAATGCAGTTTGCTTTTTCCACTTACCAACATATTATAGACTTCTTTCTCTATAGCATTGACTCATGTTTTCAACAGCTGCATGACACTGCATTGTATGAACCTATGTATTAAAATTTATTTTTCCAGTTCCCCACTGATAGATGCTTCACCTGTTTCCTGTTTTATTTTTGCCATTATAAATGTGGCTGTAATGTGTAGCATTGAACGAATGGATTTGTTCACTTGCTTGAATCTTCCTATAGGATAGGTTCCAAGTGGATTTATTTTGCAAATCAGAGAGTATGCACCATTTCAGTTTTGCTAAACATCACCAAATGGTCTCCAAAAAAAGTTGTTTCAATTTGTATGCTCACTGGCAGTGTTTGAGGTGTGTCCTCCTTCACAACTTTGCCAAGACTGGGCAGTATAAATTTCTTACCTCTTTGCCTGTTTTTTCTTCTTAATTGCCCATTCACCTCTTTACAGTTTTTAAAAACTGGTTTTTAAAAATCTTTTTCTTACTGATCCAAAGGAATTCACACTACATCACAGAGATTAGCCTTTTGGTTAATTTGTTGTGTATATTGTTTATGAAAAGGGTGGAATGGAGCCCGAGGCCTGCTGATGTGAAGACAGAGGTGAGCATCTGGGAACTCCTGGATCTTCCAGGGGTCCAGATTCAAGAGGGAGAAAGGTAGCTGGAATTGTCGTCAGAGGTTTGGAGGGCAGTGGCTTGGCCATCTTTTTCATTTTCTTCTTTGAATGTGAGAGACAAAGTGGAAAAATATTCATGGTTTTTATTTATTTTTAAAATTTTATTTTAAGGGGGAAGTGTATCCCACTAGATTGCAAGCTTGGTGCTGGGCATGGGCTGTCCAGCACTTAGAGGGTGTGCAGTAAATGTTTTTGCATGCATGAGTGAATGAATCCCATCATAGGGTGTTTTCAGGCTGTTGAAAGTTTGGGGTGTTGATTGTGGTGATGGTGACAATGCCTGCCATCTGTGGACTCTGTCTTTGAGCCAGGCACTTTGCCAAGCTCTTGGCATTCCTTGTTTCATTTCCTCTTCCTAAGCATGGAGGGATGTAGAAGTTATTGTCATTAGCCTTGTTCTACAGCGAGAAAAATAAGGCTCAGAGAAGTTAAGTGACTTTCCCAGGGTGCCACAGCAAGGATTTAATCCCAGGAGGTATGGCCTCCAGAGCCTGAAGTCCAAATGACTGAGCTGTCTTTGGCTGGGGATCATTTGTCCTTTAACGTGCCAGAAATGGTCCCAACTTGGAGGTCCCAATGGACAGAAAGCATGTCATGCCACTTCCTGCCAGAGAGGGCAGAACCGAGACCCTAGAAATGGGCCAGGACTCTAGAGGCTGGTTCATTTCCTGGGCACTCCCCTCACTCGTAGTGGTTAAGGGCACAAGTTCTCAAGTCACTTGGGTCCTGAAGACTCTTGCTCATTATCCGTGTGACACTGGACACGTGAGCGTCTCCCTCTGAGTCCCCACTATCCTCGTCTGTACAACAGGGGTAAAGCTGGATTTCCCTAGCAGGCATGTTCTGAGCATTGAATGAGATAAGGCGTGCCGGGCGGATCCCTTCTCCAGGCTCAGAACTGTTCTCCGCAGGGGTGAGCTGTTAGTGGTCAGGACTGTGGACAGCTCCACCCCTGGTCCTGCAGTCTCGTGAGTAGGGGCGGGAGGCAGCGGTTCTTGCTAAAGTGCCCCGGCCCTGTGCCTGACGTCTCTTGGCTTCCTCTGTGAAGCAGGGTGTGTTTGTGGCCCCTGGAGACGGACAGCGATGGTTCATTCACGAAGATGGAAGAGGATAGTAGCCCTCCTTTGGGGCTGTCTTCAGAAGCTGACAAGGCTTGGGGGAGCTGGCCCCCTCTCCCCTAGGCGTGGGCTTCCAGGCTAGCCTTGCCTTCAGCTCACAACTCTCAGGTGGACTTTAAATGGCGCTCATGGCTTTTAAAAATACTTCTTTATCCTCTCAGATGCCAGAGCTAATGGATTTATAGTTTCCTCTCCCACTGGGGACACATGAGCTACCTTCTCTTTTCTCACGGGCTGTGTCCAACAACCCTAAGTACCTTTCTTGCTGGAGTCAGGGAGATTTAAGAGGTGCCAAATTAATGGCTTGGCAAACCCAGCTGGAGAACGGCAGCTAGACTCCTGGTATTTACTCTCCGAGTGGGTGAGGAGCAGAGGCGTGCTCTGCAGGGCTGAGGAGATGGCCAGCTGGGGACAGCTGCTTCAAGGAGTATGGGGTTCGACAGAACAGATGGCTCGGGTGACAAAAGAACCTTCTCTTCACTGGGGTTTGGTTTTATGGAGCCGTCAACTGGGCCTGTGAGAAACTCTCCTTTTACCACGCGGGGATGATGCCTGGAGGGATGTGTGAAGTCAAGAAAGAAGGGATTGGATTTTTGGAATATAAATAATTTGTAGCCTTCTACCAAAGATACAGGGTGATCCAAGGCAGAGGGGCTTATGGCTGCTGTTGCTGGCCACTGTGGTTGTTACTGAACCTCACTGAGGCGTCTTCTCAGGCCACAGATGGCCTTCTGTGAGAACAGAACCTCATATGGTATGCCTTAGGGCCATGCTTTTATTCCATGACAGCAGACTCTTGGCCATAGCTGATTGGGCCAGAGTTGGGCACATGACCAAGCCGGACCAATCAGATGCTCTCTCCTGGGACTGAGCAGTAGAGATGCTTGTTAATCTCTGCTTTTGCTTCTCCAGGGAATTTGGGAGTTGAGATTTGAGAGTTGAGAGTTGGCCAGTTCTTGCCAAGGAGAAGCAAAACAGCTGATTTGCAGAAAGAAAATGAGAGAGACCCAGAGAGAGAGAGGCAGAAACTAGGGTCATCTGATAAGCAGAGAGATGCTGAGAGTAACCTTCCTACAGCCTTCCAGCTTTCTCGTCTACATCCTCATTTTTATAAAATGACTGAACATTATACATTTATTGATTTTAAGGAAAAATGTGTCAGATACCAGCCTATTTTAAAGCTAAAAATATTCCTTTAAAAGCCTATTTTAAATCTTTTTCTCCTTTTAATTGACAAATAAAGATTGTATTAACGGTGTACAACATGATGCTTTGATGTTTTTTTGTGTGGAATGACTAAATCAAGCCAGTTTAACATATGTATTACCTCACATACTTTGTTTTGTGGTGAGAACACTTAAAATCTGCTCTCTCAACAGTTTTCAAGTACACATTATATTGTCGTTAACTACAAAGACCAAGATGTACAAGTCTCTTGCATCTTGTCCTCCACGTTTAACTAAAATTTTGTTAAACATGGAGGACAATCCCCCACCCCAGCCCCTGGTAACCACTGTCTTACTTTCTGTTTCCATGAATTCAACTTGTTTAGATTCCACATGTAAGTGAGAATCCACTCGCCCTTGAGGTCTGTCTGCCCGTTCTGCCCTCGGGTTGCATGAGATATTATTTTACTGTCATGATAACATGCTAGTGAAAAGGAGTCCCATCACTTTCAGCCAAAGTGGCCCTAACAAAGTCCTTATGAGGCCAGACTCATATTAACTAATGTGAAAAATTTGGATTTCACCAAAGGCTGGAACTAGGAAGTCCTCAGAGAAAAGTGGATGGAGTGGGTCAGGGGTGAATGCCAGCCTTCTGGTATGAGGCACTGCTTGTGGGCCAGGTGGGAGGGCTGTCTCTTCTTGGAGACTGAGCAGGAGCCATAGGATGGCTGCAGAGATGGTGGGAAGCTGAGGGTGAGAACCCACACCCAAAGTTCTGGTGCCCTTGGGGATCCCAGCAGACCCACGGGTGGTGCCAAGTTGACATTCCAAGCTGTTAAGAATGAGGTAGAGAAAGGCAAGTGGTTTGTTTTCCCAGTAAGCAGTGTCTGTAAAACCAATATGTGACTAGATTTGAATTTCCTCAGGATAAGGAATCTGAGCTTTATAATCCATCCATTTCTTTTTTCCTGGCATTTTGTTTTAAGTGGAGCTCTTCGGCAGAAGTCTAAGTTATTCAAGGCTGAATTATGACAAAAGGGAATTGTTCACACCTAGGGCTTTTGTTCTTGTTTGTGCATAAAACCCAGAGCACATTTTGCTGGCTGCATTCATATATTGTGCTCTGCCTATTAAGACCATGTATTAAAAACTGGGGTGAGGCGAGGGAGTTGGACCAGGTTAGTCATTTTCAGAGCTGTTTCCTCATATTGTTTTTTTTTTTAATTTGCTTTTTTAGTTTTTCTTTTTTGAGTCGGGGTCTCACTCTGTTGCCCAGGCTGGAATGCAGTGCATGATCATGATGATCATGGCACATGGCAGCCCTGACCTTCTGAACTCAGGTGATCATTCTGCCTTAGCCTCCTGAGCAGCTGAGATTACAGGTGTGTGCCACTACACCAAACTAGTTTTTTGATTATTATTATGTTTTTGTAGCAATGACGTTTTGCTCTGTTGCCCAGACTGGTCTTGAACACTTGAGCTTAAGCAGTCCTCCCTCCTTGGCCTCCCTAAGTGCTGGGATTATAGGCGTGAGCCACCATGCCTCGTATTGTTAAGTTAGTTTAGAGGTGCCAGAATAATAATACTTTTTATTTTTTTGAGAGACAGAGTCTTGCTCTGTTGCCCAGGTTGGAGTGCAGTAGCACAATCATAGTCATAGCTCATTGCAGCCTTGAACCTCTGGGCTCAAGTGATCCTCCCTCCTCAGCCTCATAAGTAGCTGGAACTACAGGTGTCCACCATATACCTAACTAATTTTGGTATATATGTGTATACGTTTTTATAGAGACAGGGTCTTGTTATATTACCTAGGCTGGTCTCAAACTCCTGACCTCAAGTGATCCTCCTGACTTAGCCTCCCAAAGCACTGGGATTAAAGGTGTGAGCCATCACACTTGGCCTGATACTGTTTTAAGGATAAACTTTTATCTTTAGTCAAGATCTCTTGCAAATCTGTTTTGAGAAGGATTCTGAGACTGTGTCCTTGCTTAGTGGGAATGAATTCTATGATCTCTCAGTGACCCCTGCTATGGGCACATGTTGGGGTGATGGCCTCTGTCATTCCTGAAATAAGAGAAAAAAAATTTTTTGGTGGCAGTTAGTGAACACATTCGTGGGGCATCTTGTTTTTGGGTGGAACTGAGCTCAATGCTTTGAGGGTTTTAGGATGTGAACTGGCCCTTGCCCCCAGAACACATACAATGAAGTTGATATAACCAAGACATATAGATATGGAACAGAGGCTAATGATTTAAGGTAGCAAGCAATTCATTTACAGAGCATCTGCCATATGCCAAGCACTGTCCAAGGTGCTGCAGACACAGTGATGGATACATGAGACAGATCACATTCCTTCTTTAGCATGGGGGACAAGATGGCAAATGAGCACAGAAAAGAAATCCTACAATTCCAACCAGTGATAAAGACTCGAGGGAAAAACAAAGAGGAGTGTGAGGGGTGTTAGAAAAAATGTACAGGGAAGTCTTTTTCAAGATGACATTTGGGCAGAGACCTGTGTGATGTAAGGGTGCTGAATAACACAGATACACATAGCTACCTGGGGGAAGAATGTTTCAGGCGGAGAAAACAGCAAGTGCAAAGGCCCTGAGGCAGGAACAAGTGTGGTATGTTTGAAGTACCGCAAGAATGCCCGTGGGGCTGAAGCAGGGTAAGTGAGGGGGGAGATGAGGCTGGACAGGGTGGCAGGGATGAGGTCATGCAAGGATGTTTGAGCTCGTGGTGAGAAGTTAAGTTTTGCTTTGGGGAAAACCACCGGAAAATTTTAAATCAGGAATGACGGTCATTTGTGTTGAACAACGACACCAACTGCTGTTTGAAGAACGGACTGTGGGGAGCAAGAGAGAAACAAGGGGCCCATCGAGGAGGCTGTTGTTGTGTAGACCAGGAGACAGAGCATGGCGGGTGGAATGGGGCAGTCCTGATGGAGCTGGCGACGAGTAACTGGATTCAGGATATATGAAGAGGTTGACCTGGCAGGACTTGGGGATGGATGGGATGTGGGGTGGAACGAGGAACTGAGCCCAGGTTCAGCTTCCTGGACACGCAACTGGCACAGAAGCCCAAGCCCAGAGGGGCCTCGAGCTTGGCTTAGTGCCCAGCTGCTGCCATCTTGAAATTCTGAGCACCTGCTGAGCAAAAGCATCTCCATCAAGCACGGGGCCCGCCCGTTAGGCACTGGCCTGGCTTGAGCTGGTAGGCGATGGTGGCCCCGTTCATGGAGATGAGGGAGACCGGAAGAACATTTTATGGCAGCGGCACACGGAGTTCTCTTCGGTCCTTGTGACGTCTGAGGAGCAAGTGAGACACCCCAGTGGTGAAGCTGGGGAGGTTGTCTGGTAGGATTTTCAGAGGGGGAAGGCTTCTTGCCTAGACTGGAGTCATAGGGGCTGTTTGGAAGGTGGTGAGGTTTGAATTGGCCTTTTGGGAAGAGAACATGCCAGGTCCACTACCCTTCTTCTGCAAGAAAAGTAGTCAGAGGTGGGACAGTGCTGATGATGCCCTTCAGTGCAGCTTTTGTCTGAGTTTTTCTCTCAGAGCTTGGGGCAAATGATCCCTGTTAGCTTATTGAACAGGTATGCTTTTTCACCTTCTGTTGCTTTGTGCACATTTTCCCTCCCCCCTCACATGGTTGTTTTTACTTTTACCTCTCACCCTGAGGGGACCGGCAGCTGTCTGTCGAGATTCAAGAGGACTGAGCAGCCGTGGCCTTAGAAACCCAGATTCACCATCACAACAAGCTCCAGGCTCTTAGAGACTCTGTCGCAGGCAAAGGGCTGGAAAACTGTGGGGCGCTACAGAGGAGGTTCCCTGCAGGTGGCAGAGCTAGGTAGTTTATGCCCACATCTCTAGGTACAGAGGGCTGAGACTCCATCCCTTTCTGCCCCATGGACCTGAGAACTTCCTCTAACCCCCATGGCCCTCAGTAAAATGAGGACAAGAACATCTCCTATTCCACCATGTTCTTGTAAGGTGTACCTATGGCAATTCGTGTAGAAATCTCAGCTCAGGCCCTGGAACAGGCGAAGAGCTCGAAGGCTGAATGCTGCCACTATCCTTGCAAGCAGCTCTCCCTTCTGGGCTGGGGCAGCAGAGCTGGTCCTAGACTGTTGTGAAGGAAGACTTGGGCCCTCTTCTGCCCACTCCCCTGGTTTCCTCTCTTTGGGGCCTCCTTTGTGCCTAGGCAGACCCTGATGAGGACTGGCAATGCGACAGCTGGAAGAGTGAGCTGTGTACCTGGCTTTCTTGTAATGGACACATGGCCGCTTCTCCAACATCGAATCTCTTATCTTAGAGCAGAGCCATGCAGATTGGCCCCACCACATAGAGCGAAGCAATCTGTGTAACTCCTCCCTCTCCACCCCATTGGCTAGCTCAAGGTTGGCTACATCACTCAGGCATTCCATGACCATATAGGCGGATAAGGAGTAGGTACACATCTAGAGTGGTCCAATCACAGTGAGGCTGAGGACTTCTGTTCCTCCCCTACTAGGCATGAGAAAGGAAGACGTGGCCCTGGATGCTGTTGACATCCATCTGGTACCCAAGATGGAGGCCAGAGATACAGTATTTGGGCACATGGTTGTTGGATTCAACCATATCTAAAGTCCTACTAGTGTACTTTTCAGTTAAAGAGTCCTTAAACTTCTTGACTGTTTTCACTTCTTTGAAGTTTCAAAAATTACTTTCATCCAAAAGCATCCTGCTGATACAAATACACTCTGGGTGCCAATTCTTCCAAATAAATAGTGAAATAAGGTTTACCTGGTTCCTGTCTCTGTATCTAACAATATTTGGGGGATTATTTGACTTAGGGTTTTTGGAACATGGTGAAAGGGTTATTTGGTGATGATGACACTGGCCTACATATTTTACTAAAATCTATATATGTTTTAAAACCTATATATTTTACTAAATAGTTCACATAGAAGTACATGTTTTTACAGTATGCGTTCTGTGTAGTGGGTTTCTGGTGGAAATATGGGCTGTTTTTCTTTCAGAAAAGGGTGAGAACTCTTGGGCACGTATAACCAAGAGACTGGACTTTCTTTTGTTCATTATGAAGATGTGGGGCACAATTCAGGGTGAGACTGAACTTTCTTCGGGTCTGACTCGTGCTCTGAGAATGCCTCCTATGCTAGTGTTTGCTAGGGTGAGTGCAAGTGTTTATGTCAGAACCCTATTGCTGTTTCCAGAGAAATAGAGGTGTCTACAGGGCTATGCTCTGTACTGAGTGGGGACTCGTTCCTTCTCTGGTTCTCACTTGCTTTGTCACCTGTGCCCCGCAGTGCCACCAGGGCTTAGAGTCTGCCACGACCAAGCCAAGCCAAGGGGCCCTGTAAGAAACAGATGCTGTGTCCCCCCTTCCTTTCTTTCCCTCCTCCCCATGGGGCCTCAAAACAAGGCAGCAAAACACCCCTGTTCAAACCCAAACGGAAGCCCTTGCACATGCCCACACACGCAGACATGTGTCCAGAGAGACCGCCCGCCTTCACCTCCATCAGCTGCCAGCCCGTGTGCTCCAGCCTGAACTTAGCAGCTTCCAGACCTGGGGCACTACTGCTGGTGCTGCGTCTGGTCTTCTGGCTCTCTGCTGAGGGTTCCTATCCATGGGAAGCAGCAGTAGAAGGAAGATGTGAGGACTGAATCTGCATTTGACCCTGCCTGTGGGGTTTCCTGTACACCCAGGAGTCACTTAGTCAGGGAGGGAGTCTCCTTCCAGTGCACAGAAGAATGTGGTGGGAACCCACGGGTTAATGCATTACACACCACCTTCCCCTTCTGGCTTCCAGGCTCTCATTTTAGCAAGGGGCCTTCTGGACGTGATGCCTGGACTTAAAGGAATGAAGCTGATGGCCCCTTGGTGGGTGGTGGGGAAATAGCTCAGGCTGCATTGACCTTCCAGAAGCTTCCCAGATAGACTGTGTGGAAGAAACCCTGTTAATGATGCCCCTATGAAACTACCAGGGAAACTCACATCCCCCGAGACATGTGGAACAATGTGCTCCAGAGGATGGTCAGCAAAAGCCTTTCAGGATCTGGGCTGAGATTTGGGAATAAAAGGGCTTTTTGCCTCTGGCAGCCCACTCTCCGGTGAAGGAGACAGGCACACAGATCAGCGTGATGCACTGCCGCACCTCTGTGAGGCCCCTGGGCTCTGGGAGCAGAGGGGAGTTCCAGTCCCACAAGGGATCCTTGCTGTCTGTGTGGCTTTGTGCAAGCCCATCTCTCTAGTCTTGGTATGTCCAGCTATGAGATGGGGAACCAAATAGCGCTGGTCTTACAGCGCTGTGGTGAGAAGGAATGAGCCTGGCATGTCTTCAGCACTCAGAAAGTGTCTGATGTAAGTCATCATTATTATATAAATTGTCAGGAGAACAGGAATGAGGAGCAGTTAATTTGGAGAAAACTACAGAGAAGTGGTGGTGTTTGAACCGCATTTCAAGGGTTGCACAGGGTTTCACGGGGTAGATGAGGAGAGGGTCTTTGCAGGGAGCGGTGACAGCAAGAGCACAGGCTGGGCAGCTGTACCTGGATGTCACCCTTCCTCTGGGGCTCCTGCTTGGCCCCTGTTTTGGTGAATTTGCTTTTCCATGTGTGCACATTCTCTCTCCTCCTCTGGATTTTCCATACAGCACAGGAGAGCAAAACATGCCCTGGGAGTGGAATTAGATCAAGTCCTGGCTTTGTTTGCTAAGGAACAACCCTCACTTGTTGAAGGGTGTAGCGGTTAAGAGCGTGGCCTCTGGAGCTGAGCTGCTCAGCCTGGTCCCAGCTCTCTCGTCACGTGACTCAGTCTTTCGGCCTCTCAGTGTTCCCACCTGCAAAGTGGGGATGATAACAGCACCTCCCTCAGGAGCTGGTGTGTGTGTTAAATGACAGTCGTGTGTTCAGCTTGGAACAGGCCCTGGCACATATTAGTGCCCTGTAACTGTTAGTCAACATCGGACTTTTGCACTGGCTGCTGCCTCTGCCTGGAAAGTTCTTCCCCAGACACCCATTTGACTTGTCTCCCCACTTTCCTCAGGCCTTTGCTCAGTGACATCTTTTCAGTAAGACCTTACCTGGCTGCCTGATTAAAATCACAATCTTATCCACCTGTTTCCTGCCACCGTATAATCCCCTCCACCCTGCTTCATATTTCTTCATAGCATTTCTCACCATCTTGTATGCAATGATTTTCCTTATTTATTGTTGCTTGCCCCTCTCAACTAGAATATGAACTTCTTGCAGGCAGGGATTTTTGTTTGTTTGGTGCTGCATCTGTGTATGTAGAATAGTGTCTGACACATAGTAGGTGCTCAACAAACACTTGACTGAATGAATAAACTCGGTCTCCTTGAGCCATACTTTCCTCTTCTGTAAAGTGGACCTCTTAACCTGTGTCAGGTGGAGGACAAGATGCCTCTTTATAAATGACAAAACACTAGATAAACAGAAGAGGTAATAATTATCATTGAAAGCAAGGGTTATGTTGTATACCTTCCTATTTCTGCTATACGCCTGGAAAATCACTATTCATCCACCTGCCCACCAACCCTTCCACACACTTATCCATCTATCCATTCACCACCCATCCATGCATACATCCATCCATGCATACATCCATTCATGCATGCATCTATCTGTCCATCCACCCACCCATCCATACATCCATCCTCCCGTCCGTCCATCCATCCATCCATCCACCCACCCATCCATGCACTCATTCTTCCTTCCTTCCTTCCATCCATCCATCTATCCATCCATCTACTCATCCTCCCATCCATTCATCTGTCCATCCACCCATCCATCCATACATCCATCCTCCCGTCCATCCGTCCATCCATCCATCCATCCAACAAATGTTTATTGACTGTGTAGCGATCACTAGGCATTGGAATAATATTGATGACTAATAGTAGTAGGTGAAATTACCAAGAACTATCTGCCACACACTGTGTTAAGCCTTTTGCATAGAATATATTATCTCAACAGTCGTACGAAGTGGGCACTATTATCACAGATGAGGAAACTGAGGCATGCAGAAGTTAAGCCACTTGCCCAAGGGAGCACATCTGGGAAGTGGAGGAGCTTAGGTTCAAACCCAGGTCAGCTGCCCCACCACACTTGCCCTAACCTCTCATTGTCTCTGTTCACAGAGTTCACAGCCCAGGAGGAGAGACAGACATGGAACACAGCATTATGCAAACAGTGGCACTTTTTTAGTACATGCGTTTGTGTAGATATACGCTCTCTGAGTGCTGGGGAGAGACGCGATTTGTGCATGTTCCTATCCCTGATGCTGTTTTGAAAAGCTCACTGCCTTTCCCTCATCTGGTCATCTGCTGATGAACATTCAATTGCTTCCCTATCTTGGCTGTTAGGAATGGTGCTGCCTTGAACATGGGGGTGCAGCTATCTCTCTGGGATTCTGATTTCATTTCTTCTGAGTGTATGCCCAGAAGTGGGATTTCTAGATCGTATGGTAATTCTATTTTTAACTTTTTGAGGAACCACCATCCTGTGCTCCACAGCAGCTGCATTTTACAATCCCACCAGGAGTGTTTAGGGTTCTAATTTCTCCGCATCCTCACCAACACTTGCTATCTACCGTGGAATATTATTTAGCTTCAAAAAAAAAAAAAATCCTGCCATGTGTAACAACAGGGATGAACCCGCAGTACATGATCCTGAGTGAAATAAGTCCATCACAGAAGGACAGGCACTGTAGGGCTTCACTTGTGTGGGGTATCTAAAATAGTCAGACTCATAGAAGGAGAGGATGGGGTGCTAGTTGCTAAGGGCGGGGGGAGTTGCTGTCCAGTGGGCACCAAGTTTCACCCATGCAAGATACGTAAGTTCTAGATACTATACACCATCGTTCCTGTAGTCGACACCACTGTATGTGCACTCCACCCATCCATCCGCATCTGTGATAATAGTGCTTACTTCATATGACTGTTGAGATAATATATCCTATGCAAAAGGCTTAACACAGTGTGTGGCAGATAGTTCTTGGTAATTTCACTTATTACTATTAGTTATCAATATTATTCCAATGCCTAGTGATCACTATACAGTCAATAAATATTTGTTCGATGGATGAATGGATGGACGGGTGGGGTCCAGGTTAACGTTTCTATCTTATAGAAGTGTATCGTGCACCTAAACATTTGTGAAGAGATTATATCTTCTGTTCAGTGTTCTTACCATAATTGGAAAAGAAAAAGACGATCTTGTTGCCTCCGGAGGGGCTTGAAGCCACTGCCATCTCTGGGCCTGGCGAGGACCTTGGGAGCTGTGCTGTGCTGGACTGCCTTGGCCCACACTCCACCCTTTGCGGAGGCAGCCACGAACGGCCCCGCTAAGCAGCGCTTCTCCCAGGCCAGGAAACACATGTGCACTATCCGCCAGTTCCCACTCGCCCTGCGCCTTCCCACCACAAGGCATTTTTCACTCCTCTATAATTACTCAGGCTAATTAAATAAATTGATCTGCTGATGTACACTCCACAGTCATTTCTGTGGTATGATTTGACTTTAATAGAACCGGCGCTTGAGTGAGAGGAAATGAAAGCCTGGGGTAGAAATGGGATCTTTTAACGTTCAAGAAAAATACTTTTTTTAAGGAGGTTTTGGTTTCCTGCATGTGCATAATGTATGTGCCTGCTGTTAGAATTAACTGGGGAAAAGCAGCTGTCTGGTAAGAGGAATAGTTTGGGAGCCCTTTTGCCGTAAGAAACCCAGACTGACTCTGTAAGTTTTGACAGGAAGCTCATAATTTTGGAGGCAAATGGGGCAGGAAGCATACTCTTGGCTGTCTGGTGGCCGGGACATGGATTCTTTGCTCTGTGGGGATGTTCTGGAAAATGGCTGTCAGCCCTAGGATGATGGGGGGTGGTGTTGGGTAGAAACACTCCAGGGATGGGAGGTGAGGTATCCCCAGACAGAGCGTTGGTGAAGGGTGTGGCTTAGGGTACAGTACTGTCAAGTGGCCATGTCACTTTTGCCAGTTGTTAGATGCATGTGTCTTCCTGCAAGTTGCCCCAGCTAACAGAGCCTCAGGCTTCTTGTAAATTATACCTTGCAGGATTGTGATGAGGAATGGATGAGCTCAGCCAACTGCCCAGAACATGGTGGGTGCTAGAGAAACATTAGTGGCTGAACTTGGGGCTGCCTGGCCCATGTACCACCCCGCACAGAGGCCAGTGTTTGCATCAAAAGCAATCACGCACCCGCTCGCCATCCATTAAGCAAAAACCACAAACTAGGTATTGTGCTGCTGGAACAGGGTGACCCCAGACAGGTCCAAGTCTTGTCAAGATGTAGCTTTCTGAGGGCAGTCTGATGCCCTCATTCTGCCCACAATGGGAGTCAGGGTGTTGGCTAAGTAAATCAATAGTGCCTTATTGATTTATTTAGACCTACTACGTGCCAGACACTGCCCCAAGCACTTTGCAGGAATTACTTCAATACATGATACTGGTTGTCATCTGTTGAGCTCTACTTTAACATGCATGATGTCATTTCAGCATCTGACCACCCTCTTGGGTGGCTCACGTGGCTAGTGGGCGGGAAAGGCAGGGTTTGAAATCCAAGCTGACTGACTCCCGGCTTTTGACCACCCTGTTGAACCACTGCCCAGTGGTGGATCTCAGGGGGGTTTACGCAGCCCCCAGGCCTACATGAGTGGCATAAGAGTCATCCCAAGGTGTTGAAAATTTCGTTGAGAACGTTTGTGCTTGCCTCTCTATGGAGACCGTATGCAGCTTACTGATGCCTGTGAACCTGGAGTTGGGGAGAAGCGTTAACTGGTGTGGCCGAGGCAGAAGCTCAGGTTGAACCCCTTTCATCTCTCCACCTGGGGACTTCTTGTGGGTGACTCTCATTATCTCTCTCGGATGTTTGCTTGGAGCTTTAGGCTCTGTTTCTCAGTTCTTACTTTTGCACTTACTTTCCCAACTGTGGTCTGTCTGATCTTTTTCAGTCTATTTATTCAGAGGATGTTGCTTCCCTCCAACACGTTTTGCCAAGCGCTTCTGCCGCCCGCATGTGTCCTCCCCGGGAGTGGCTGTGAGATGCTGCATGTCCTCGTCTCTCAAGCTGGGCGGCTGTACCTAACTTAAAAAATGAGCATACGTTTAGCATATAACCCTGCAGTTTCATTCCTAGCTATCTTTTCTCTCAATGTGTTATCTCAAAAAATTTCAAACCTGCGGAAAAGTTGCAGACACCGTGCAATGAACACCCAGATCTACCCTTCCCTGGTTGTTGAATATTTTCCTTTATTGGAGATCTCTTTCTCCTCTCTGTCTCTCTCTTTATACACATATATGCATACATGCATTTTTAAAAGGAATTCAACTACAAGCGGTAAATGTGCAGGTTTGCATTGCATCATACCGGGGTTGGGCTTCCATTGAGTCCATCAGCCAAATAGTGAGCATGGTAGTTTTTCAGCTCTGTCCCCTTCCTTTCCTCCCACCCCCTTGGGAGTCCCTGGTGTCTGTTGCTGTCGTCTTTATGTGTGGCTTACATTTTTTGTTGAATCCATTTGAGTGTAACTAGCAGACATTACATTTCACTCTGGACACTTGATCAGATAAGGTCTACGATTAAGCAAACGTTCTCCTATATGACCATGATGTGATGATCGCATGTGAGAAATTTAATGATGGTACAATTCTCGTACTGAATTTGACTCCATAGTCAAATTTCCAATTATCCCGATACTGATACCTGATTCTTTACGGCTTAAAAAAACTCCCAGTACTCGATCAAGGATAATATGTTGCACAGAGATACTTTTCAAATTTTTCACATCTTTAAAGACTTCTTTACTCTGGAGACATTCCTCAGCCCTGTGTGTGTGTGTGTGTGTGTGGACATTGACGTTTTTAAATAGTCCAGTTGAGATGTTCAGCAGAATGTCCCATTTGCAAATATGGGGTGGATTTCTCTGACTGTTACCTCCTAATTAGATTCAGGAGAGGCAGTTTGGCAGGAGGACCACATAAGTGACACGGTGTCCTTGTTGGTACATCATGTCAAGAGGCAAATGACATCATCATGTGCTGTTATTGGGGGTGTTAAGGCAGATGCATTTTAAAGTCACTTTGATGAGAAGAGTCACCTCCTGCTTGAAACCTGGACTGAAAACCAATTTCCCATTGAGGAAAATAATGCCACACCATGTCCTGTGAGACACTGTTGAGCACTCCCTCGGGACATCTGGGGAATTCTGTGTTCTTGCTCATGTCTGCTTTTGTGGGTGCTGGGATGAATGAGACGTTCCTGCTCTGAAAGGGCCCTGCCTCTAGTGGAAAAAGCCTCCCGACAGATAAGCCCAAGGCAGTGTGTGACAAATGTTGAGACTGAAGGTTTACACAGAGCAGGATGAACGGAGGAGCCACTAGCTTGGCCGGAGAAAGCTAGGATGACTTTCTGGAGGAGGAGAAATTTGGGTGCTTATGAATCTTCTCCAGAAAGGCTAAGGGGAGGTCCGTCTCCACAGGTCCCTCCCCTCTTGAGAGTTGGGGTCACCCTCTCCATTTGAGCGCCCACGTTAGAACACTCTCCTTGTCACACAAAGTCAGCCAGGTCCACTTGAGGCAGCCTGGCATAATGTTCCTGGTGGCCTTGGCTGATGTCTGTTGAGCACTGGAGAAGGAATCTCTCTGACCTTTCTGTTTCTGTGTCTCTCTTTCTTGGTCAGATCCATGGGATGAGCTCTTGGCTTCACCATCTTTCCTTTCTCACCAGTATATTTCTGTCTCTCCTTGTCTCTCTCTGGAATCCAACCCAGTATTTCTGAAAGCAGATGGACTTGACTGACAACCCAGCCTGCACTGTGGGTGAGCTGTGTGAACTTAGGTAGGTCCTTTCAGCTCACCAAGCCCTGATTTTCTTGTGTATAGTGAGGGTGTAGTGCCTCCCTGAGCAGGACTGCCTGAGGGTTAAGTGAGGCAGTGCCTTCAGGGTGGGGCCCAGAGGGAAGGGGTCAATATGTTTATTCTTCTTCTCTTTAATACCCAGCTGCCTCTCCAGGCCTGGTCCTCTGCACAAAGTGTCCTCTGGCAGCTCCTTTATCCCAGTCCCCTTTCTGTGTAGGACAGCTGTTTTCTTTCTCAAGCATGTTGTCTTAAGTATGGCCCTACCCACAGGACAAACCTTGGGCATACTTATTAATTTTGAAGGTACCAAGTCAGGTTGGAGAGAATGGAGACCCCAACTTCATCTCAAGGGAGCTTCTGCAGCAGTCCTGGATGGCATTGGCTTGGTTCCAGCAGCCTTCCTGGGGAGGGCTGGTCTGCTCAGCAACTGGTACAGAAAAAGGGTAGTTAAGGGTTCTGTGGCTTGGTGTGAGATCGGCAGCGGTTGGGAGGGGTCAAGAAGAGTGTATGTGTGTGTGTGTACACATGAGAGTGAGACAGAGGCAGAAAGAAATAGAGAGTGACGATGGAGAAAGAAAGAGTAGACAGAGTCACAGAGAGAAGACAGAGAAAGAGACAGAGGGAGACTAAAGAGAGTGATAAATATAAAGAGAGAGAGAGAGAGAAGATAGAAGATAGAGATGAGAGAGACAGAGAGAGAGAGAGAGAGGAGAGAGAGAGATCTTTTTTTCTTTTTTATTATTTTAAAGATGTGGGGTACAATTCAAGGTTAGGTATACAAATGTTGATTATGCAGGTACCCTTGTTGATCAGGTGTGCCCTTCCCTCCCCTAGCAGTTTCCCTCAACTGCCAATGGGAGAGAGATTGGTTTCTTTTTTTTTTTGAGTTGGAGTCTCACTCTGTCACCCAGACTGGAGTGCAGTGGCTGCTTCCGGCCACCGCAGCCTCGACCTGCTGGGCTCCGGCGATCCTTCCACTTCAGCCTCCTGAGTAGCTAGAATTACAGGCACGTGCTACCATGCCTGGCTGATTTTTTAAAATTTATTGTAGAGATGAGGTCTCGCCAAGTTGCCCAGGCGGGTCTCGAACCCGTGGGCTCAGGCAATTCACTCACCTCAGCCTCCCAAAGCGCGGGATTACAGGCTGAGCCACCGAGCC
>CAUYQG010199382.1:0-14455 GCA_963574415.1 Tarsius wallacei | reverse complement strand
ATATATATATATATATATATATATATATATATATATATATATATATTAGCACTTTCTCTGTTCCCAAAGGGCTACTTTTAGTATACTATATTGCTAAAATGTAAGAACTTAATTAGTTTTGAACAGTGCTCATGTCTGTTAAATTTTACCAATAAATCTTAATTAAATCTTTTTAGTAAACTCATATATTCTCTCAAGCTGTAGAAATACAGCATATCTTTATGTTTGGCAAGGATTCTGCTAATGACTTTTTTCATCAGTATGCTTATAAAACAACTCCTTTCACTAAAGCTGTTTTACAACCCCAAGTAATACATAGAAGGGTGTGTGCTGGTCCTCTGGGGCCTTTGTGCCTTGCCTGCAAATGCAAATACTGGGCTGAGTGATCACATGTTTCGGGGAGGAACCCTGCCTGCTATTTGTTCTTGGTAATATTACTATGTCTCTTCCCTGAGGTGTGGAGATCTTTCACTGTCCTGGACTTTGGAGTTGAGAACTTTTAGATTCCAAGCATTTTTAAATTGATTCAAGTGTATTCCAACAGCTCAGTTTAAATAATAATTTTCTTTAATAGTGTGACCCAGAGGAGTTTTGCCTATTAAAATTATTTAAGTTCAGACAGTCTTGGAATTCTGAGTTAGGGATTCAAACAATAACATTGTTTTGATTATTTTCTAAAGCACTACAAAATTGTTGTCTTCTAGCACTCCTTTTGTCTGTAGTGCCAAGGACCGGTTTTTTACGGCTGGCCCTTCTTTGGAAGCAGCTGCCACCCTACAAACTTTATTGTTTGATGACCTTTGTCATCAGGAATGCCCCTGGAGGAAACCGCTTCGTGATTGTTTTTCTTAAACTTCTAGTGAAGTTTGTGATATGTCCTTTCAAGTTACTTTTAGTTAGTTTCTTAAGTTTACTTTGTTTGCATTTAATTGGAGGCTCTACCTTTTTAGCTTTATCATGAATTTGTCAGTGCTGAGTTTCTGGTGGTTGGTAAAAAGAATCGCCTTCTTGATATCCTGTTCTGTGGGAAGCCTTTGTGGCTTAGATTTAGTTTCCCATTGTTGCTAGCTACAGTTGTCTCCTCCCACCTACCCTTCCCTCCCCACATCTCTAGCTTCCCTTGTCCCTCCCCATTCCTTTATTACTTGCCCCACAAATGTCCTCGGGATTAGAGGTCCCGCTGGAGGTTGAGTGTGCTGTCTGGTAAGTATCACAGTTGTGGTGAAGACGAGTGGATGGAGGGATGTAGGAACTGGTCAGTCTTTTTGTAGTGTTTCTTTTAACAACAATAGTTTAAACTTTGAAATTGAGATTTTAGGACTTTCTTAACCTTCAGGAAGCATTTTTCATGCTGTTGTTTCTGTTCTTTTCCCCAATTCTCTGTTTCAATTATTAAATTTTGGAAATTTAATTTTTATTATTAGTTTTAAAAAACTTTATAGATTTTCTTGAACTCGTTAGCATTAAAGGCAAGAGTTCGGGGCTTAGTATTTTAAATTTCCTTCAAACAAAAGGTTGCTTGTATTTCTTTATACTTTAGTATTAATGTACTGGTTAAAGTAATGATGAGGAAAAGTGCCTATTTTGTGGCTAAATTGGAAAGTAGCATTTGCTTCCAGAATCAGAGTGATTCTTTTTTCCTATCAGCAGAATGTTGTTGGCAAAATTCACTAAGATTTTGGAAATATGTTGTCAATTCTGGGAAATGGTTTGCTGAGTACTTCAGGATAACAGATGCTCCTGGGAATTATTTTTGGGAAGTTAGATAGATTTGTTCATTAGCACCTGCTCCCTTGAGGCATGAGGCCTATAATCCTTTTGAAAGTAAAATATTTAATATTTAGCCGGGCTCGGTGGCTTAGCCTGTAATCCCATGCCTTGGGAGGCTGAGGTGAGTGGATTGCCTGAGCCCGCGGGTTTGAGACCCACCTCGGCAACTTGGCGAGACCTCATCTCTACAATAAATCAAAAATTAGCTGGGCGTGGTCCAGGCTGAGGCGGAAGGATCGCCGCAGCCCAGCAGGTTGAGGCCGCGGTGGCCAGGAGCGTGCCACTGCACTCCAGTCTGGGCGACAGAGTGAGCCTCCAACTCAAAAAAAGAAAAAAAAAAAATTTAATATTTGATGTTTTTATTGAGTCAACTATCACTTTCATAATGAGTTTTCTATTTCCTTAGGTTGTATGTTTTGATCCTCTACTAAGAAATAGAATTTGTGTATTTTTATTTTTAATACTGGATGGTTGATACTTTGGTATTTTAGGCAGTTAGGTGATGAGCCTTAGGTTCTCCAGAAGTACTGCTAATTAAACGTTGTCTTATCCAGGCGCAGTGGCTCACGCCTGTAATCCCAGTACTCAGAGGTAGAAGCGAGAGGATTGCCTGAGCCCATGGGTTCGAGACCAACCTGGGTAACATGGCAAGTCCTTGTCTCTACAATAAATCAAAAGATTAGCTGGGCATGGTGGTGCATGCTTGTAGTTCTAGCTACTTGGAAGGCTGAGGTGAAAGGATCGCCTGAACCCAGTAGGTCGAGGTTGTGGTGACCATGAGCATGCCACTGCACTTTAGCCTGGGTGACAGAGTGAGACTCTGACTCAAAAAAAATTGTTGTCTTTATCATAGGCGATGTGAAGGAAAACATGTTTGTGGGATTTTATTGCTGTTCACTTGACTTATTCAAATGATGTTGTATTTGTACAGTAATGATTTCCGGAGCTTCTGCTGTGAGGCAAGTGCTAGGTCCTCTGCTAAGTGCTTTGTATTTACTTCTAATTCTCAGTACAACCTGCCTACGTAGTAGTATTGTCTCTCTGAGATCGGTTGTACATAGGTAGAAAGAATATAGGTTTTTCTTTTATGCAAACTGAGGAAAATAATCACTATCTGACAGTTTAATTGTGAAAATTAAAGGACATACCATGTGTTCAGTGCCAGCACAGTGTCAAAAACATAGTATTCACTAAGTGGTAGCTACCATTATTATAATTTTTTTGTTTGTTTGTTTGTTTTTGTTTTTTTTGTGTTTTTTTTGAGTTGGAGTCTCACTCTCACCCAGACTGGAGTGCAGTGGCCGCTCCCGGCCACCGCAGCCTCGACCCGCTGGGCTCCAGCGATCCTTCCGCCTCAGCCTTCCAAGTAGCTGGAGCTACAGGCGCGCGCTACCACACCGGCTAATTTTTTTGATTTACTGTAGAGATGAGGTCTCGCTTGCCCAGGCGGGTCTCGAACCCGCGGGCTCAGGCAATCCACTCACCTCAGCCTCCCAAAGGCGCGGGATTACAGGCTGAGCCACCGAGCCCGGCTCATTATTATAATTTTACAGTTGAAAGAACAACAGAGAATAATTTGCTGAAGGTCACTCAGTTGTAAGTGGTAGAGAGCTAGGATTTGAACTGGCTCAAAACCTGGAGTTTGATCTCATGTTTTTGTTTGAGTATTGTAGACTATCAGAGTAGATTTCAGTGGATTGCTCTTCATGCCTTCACCTCCTGCTCCTTCAGAGGACTGTTTTTTTTATGACGCTCTTCTTTCTTTGGTATCCTCTGCCAACTTCCTAATCAGTCATGTGCTTGCTGTCTCACACTGGAGTTGCTTGTGCCATTCAGTACCAGTGTTCTCCCAATAGAGATGAGTCAAATTGGTGTTGTCAGTGGCTTCCCCTCCTATTTTCCTCTTCTTGATGTATCAAGCTATCATACTTTGACTATTGTTTGTGCATAGTTGAAATCAAGTGCAACTATTTATGCAATTCATAGTGTATAGTTGCAATCAAGTGTTTAAATTTAGAAAGCCTTATTGATTTTAAAAATTATAGGAAAAAAAATCTCTGGTTCTAATTATTGAACCCCAGGGGGTTATTATGTAGGGCAGTTTTGTGGAACTCTCTGTTTTGCCCTCCTGGGGCCTAATAAATTGCTATTGATTCTCTTTTCTTTAACCACTGCTGTTACTACTTTGCTGCTATTGGCAAGTATGGTTGAAAAAGAATGTTTTCCCAGCACTTTGGGAGGTTGAGGCGAGTGGATTGCCTGAGCCTGCGGGTTCGAGACCCACTCTGGCAACTTGGCGAGACCCCGTCTCTACAATAAAGCAAAAACTAGCTGGGCGTGGTAGCATGCGTCTGTAGTTCTGGCTATTTGGAAGGCTGAGGCGGAAGGATCGCCGAAGCCCAGCAGGTCGAGGCTGTGGTAGCCAGGAGCGTGCTTCTGTACTCCAGTCTGGGTGACAGAGTGAGACTCTAACTCAAAAAAAAAAAAAAAAAAAAAGAATGTTTTGCTTGTTCTACTGGCCATTAAGTATTTTTCTTCCATTGATCTTTGGAAACACAAGGTATGTTTTATGTGTTTTAGGTGTGATATGATTTATTCAGGAGACTCAGAATTGGTTTCAGAGATAACTGAGTTATCTCTAAACTGAAAAAGTGAGTCTCGTTTGTTTCACAAAACTTAGTTCTTCATGTATTCATTTAACAATAATGAACATTTGTTGAGTGTAAGATAATGTAACTTATAAAGTACTGAATTGGTTAAGTACTGATTCTTGAAGTTCCTGATAAGAAGAGATAAATCCCAATTTGTGGGGAGAGGTATTTAAAAAGACAATCTTAGCCAGGCTCGGTGGCTCAGCCTGTAATTCCGCGCCTTTGGGAGGCTGAGGTGAGTGGATTGCCTGAGCCCGTGGGTTCGAGACCTGTCTGGGCAAGCGAGACCTCATCTCTACAATAAATCAAAAAATTAGCCGGGTGTGGTAGTGCGCGCCTGTAGTTCCAGCTACTTGGAAGGCTGAGGCGGAAGGATCGCCGGAGCCCAGCAGGTCGAGGCTGTGGTGGCCGGGAGCGGCCACTGCACTCCAGTCTGGGCGACAGAGTGAGATTCCAACTAAAAAAAAAAAAATCGAAACTATAAAACTTCTACTAGATAACACTGGAAAAAAATCTAAATGACTTTGGATTTGGCAATAACACTTTAGATATAACCAAAGGCATAATCCATGAAATAATTTTTAAGTTGTACTTGATTAGAATTAAAAACTCTCGCTCTGTGGGGAAAAAAAAACATTATCAAGAGAATGAATAGATGAGTTACAGACTGTAAAAAAATATTTTCAAAAGGTATATTTGATAGACTACTGGCAAAATAATTAGAAGACAAGCCACAGGCCAGGAGAAAATATTTCCAAAACTCATATCTGATAAAAGCGTATCAAAACTATGCATAGATTTCTTAAAGCTTAACAGTAAGAAAACAAACAACCCAATTAAAAAAAGGAAAACCATGTGAACACAAACCTCAGCAGAGAGGATATACCAATGACAATTAAGCATATCAAAAGATGCTCAACATTATATGTCATTAGAAAATTTGCAAATTAAATTTATGAGAAACCACTACACATATATCAGAATGGAAAAAATCCAAAAAATTGAAAACACGAAATGCTGATGACATGGAACTATAGAAACTCCTAGTATTCATTGCTGATCAGAATGCAGATGGGTTCAGTTATTTTGGAAGACAGTTTGGCAGTTTCTTATAAAGCTAAACATACTCATGTGATACAATTCAGCAACTGTGCTCCTTGATATTTATTCCAAAAAGTTGACAACTATAACCACATAGAAACCTGCTCAAGAATGTTTATAACAGACTTATACATACTTGTCAAAACCTGGAAGCAAGTAAATTGTCCTTTAGTAGATGCATGGATAAATACACTGTGGTATATCCAAACAATGGACTATTAGCACTCAAAAGAAAAGAGCCATTAAACCATGGAAAGACACGTAGGGACCTAAAATGTATATCAATAAGTAAAATAAGCCAATCTGAAAAGGCTACATACTACATGATTCCAACTAAGGACATTCTGGAAAAGGCAAAACTATGAAGACAGTAAAAAAATAAAAATATCTGATTGCTAGGAATTAGAGGGCAAAAGAAGGAGGGACAGGCAGAGCATGCAGGACTTTTAAGGAAATGAAACTATTCTGTATGACACTATGATGGTGCTATCAATGCTGTAACAAATGTATCCTATTGGGATTTATATGTGAAAGTATTAAATCTACAGATTAATTTGGGGCCCATTGACATTTAAACAATGAATCCGCTGTATGATGCCATTTATGGTGGTCTTCTTTAATTTTTCTCAATAGATTATTTTTAGTGTTTCTCTCATATATTTCTCAGTAGAACACAGGCTTTCCCTTCCCCTTTTTCAGTACTTACCAGCTTTTTTCTTTTCTTTGTTTTTTGTTTCTCTGTTTTCTTTTGTCTGACTTCAGGTGCATTATTTGAACATTATTTAGAATTTCATAAATAATGGAGCCTTGCATGGTGTCTCACATTTGTAATCCCAGCACTTTGGGAAGCTGAGACAGGAGATTCACTTAAGTTCAGGAGTTGAAGCCAGTCTGGGCAACACCTCTACAAAAAACATCCATAAATAATGGACTTTTGAGTGTTTCACTTTATATAGTTTTCAGGAGGTTGCTCAAGGTATTACGTTATACATATATAACATCATAGTCTCCTGGGGTTATCGTTTGAACATTTTCCTTTATCCTCCCTCCTTTTATAATAAAATTGTCTTACATATGCCCTTTAAAAACACTAAATGCCTCAGGCAGTATTGTATAATCTCTACTTCAAACAATAAGCATAATTTAGAACTTTAAAGTAGAAAAGGAAAGTTTATTAAATTACCCAATTGTTTTGTTCTTTTGCTGTCCTTTCTTTTTTCCTGAAGTTTCTTTCTACCTTCCTTCCTTCCTTCCTTCCTTCCTTCCTTCCTTCCTTCCTTCTTTCCTTTCTTTTGAGTCAGTGTCTCACTCTGTTGCCCAGGTTGGAGTGCAATGATATGCTCATAGCCACCACAGCCTCGACCTGCTGGGCTCAGTTTTCCAAGTATCTAGAACTACAGGCACGCGCCACCATGACTGGCTAATTCTTTTATTTATTGTAGAGATGAGGTCTCACCAAGTTGCCCAGGCTGATCTCAAACCTGTGAGCTCAGACAAACCTCTCACCTCAGCCTCCCAAAGTGCTGGGATTATAGGTGTGAGCCACTGCATCCAGTCTTGTTGTTTCTTTTCTTTTCTTCTTCTTTTTTTAAAATCATTTCCATTCTATTTAGATACATTTCTTTAGCCATTCTGTTAGAATGGGTCTGTTGTCAGGAGTCTTAAAAGTTTTCCTTCATTTGAAAATGTTTTAACTTCCTTTTCATTTCTGAAGAATATTTTTGTGAATATTTAATTCTGGATTGATGTTTTTTTTTTTTCTTTCAGCACTTAAAAATGTTGTACCACTTCATTTTGGCCTCCCTAGTTTCTGATGAGAAAGCCTCTTCCATTGAATAGTTTTCCTTCTATAAGTAAATTTTTCTCCTTTCACTACTTTCAAGATTTTTTCATTTTCTTTAGTTTTCATAAGTTTGATTATGAAATCAATTCCGTGCTTTGGAAGGCCGAGGTGAGTGGATTGCCTGAGCCTGCAGTTTCGATACCCGCCTGGGAAAATTGGTGAGACCTCATTTCTACAATAAATCAAAAAAAATTAGCCGGGTGTGCTAGCTCGCGCCTGTAGTTCCAGCTCCTTGGAAGGCTGAGGCGGAAGGATCGCCGGAGCCAGCAGGTCAGGGCTGCGGTGGCTGGAAGCGTGCCACTGCACTCCAGTCTGGGCAACAGAGTGAGACTACAACTCAAAAAAAAAAATATATATATATATATACGTATATATATATATATATATTGGATGCAATATCTCAGGTTTATCCTATTTGGAGTTCATTCACCTTCTTTGATCTATAGAATTATGTCTTTTATCAAATTAGGGGAAAATTTTTTATCTTCCCCACTTCAAATTTGGAAAATTTTCAGCCAAAAATCTTATCAGTGCCATGTTTCTCTTTTCTCTTTTTGCGACTTCAATGACACAATTGTTAGACCTTTTATATAATGTTATATGACCTTGAGGCTCTGTTTATTTTTATTTTTTCAGTATATAGATGATACTTTATATTCTCTCTGTTGTTTAGTCTGGGAGACTTCTATTGTTCTACCTTCAAGTTCACAAATGCTGCCCTTTGTCCTCTCCATTTTTTTCTGTTGACTTTGCTATGGTATGGACATGGTTTGTCCTTGCCAAAACTCATGTTGAAGTTTGAGTGCCAATGTAAAGACAGGCATTAGTGGGAAGTGTTTGGCTCATGGGTGAGGATCCCTCATGAATAAAATAATGCCATTCCTTAGAAGTGAGTTCTCGTTCTTGTGAGAATGGATTAGTTTGTTCAACAGCAAATTGTTAAATGGAGTTGCTTCCTTAGTTTTGCCCTCTTGCTGTCTCTCTCAGACTTCCTTGGTTTTTCTTTTGTGCTTCCTCTCTTACAATGTGATCCCTGTGCACACACTGGCTTCCCTTCCACTTTTCTCCATGAGCTGAAGAAGCCTGAGACTTTCAGCAGGTGCAGCTGCCCAATTTTGAACTTTCCAGTCACCAGAATTGTGAGCCAAATAAATCTCTTTCCTTCATGAATTACCAAGCCTCAGTTATTCTGCCACAGCAACACTAAGTCAACTAAGACAGATCCCAATCAATGAGAATTTTATTTCAGTTATTTTATTTTATTTTTTTTTAGCAATTTAAAAGTTTATTAGAGTTTACAATTATTATATAATAGTAAAAATATATAACTTAAAATAGTAAAATTACTGTTTTCATGTAATAAATGCTGAAACAAGCATACATTCACATATTTGTGAGAAATAACTTATATTATTGGTGCCTTTGTGTCTATTACGCATCCTTGATTTTATTTCTCAAAAGTAAAACATAATCTTCTCAAGAACAGAGGGTTTACTCATCCAGTATTTTATTTTTCAATTCCAAAATTTGTATTTGATTCTTCTGTATATCTTCCTCTTTTTTTTTTTTTTTTTTTTTGCTGAGACTTTCTATTTTTTTTTTCAGGTATGTTTATAATTGCTTATTGAAGCATGTTTTTTATTTGTGTAGATTTATGGGGTACATGAAATTTTTTGGCACGTATATAATGCATAGTGAAAAATTCAGGGTATTTAAGGTGTCCATCACCCAAGTACAATACATTTTTTAAAGTACAGGCATTCTACTCTGCTATCAAGCACTGAATTCATTATTTTTGTTTTACTGTACGCTTGTACATTTAACTCACTTTATCCTCTCCCTCACCTCCTTCACATTTTCTAGTCTCTATTAATGCATTTTTATGGTAGCTGCTTTTAAATGCTTGTCAGAGAATTCTAACAATTGTACCATCTCGATTTTGTTGTCTGTTGATTATCTTTTTTCATCCAAGTTGTGATCTTCTTCATTTTTAATCTGATAAATTATTTTTCATGGAAACCTGGACAATTTGAGTATTTTATTATGAGAGATTGAATCTTATTTATGTTTTATCAGAACGCCTCTGACTTCCAGGTGGAGATAGAAGTCTAGGTTCTCCCCTGGGCCTCTGGTTCCTCTTTCCTGCTGGGTGGGGTGGAAGTGCTTGTTCCTCACTGGGTCTCTGCTGTTCCCATTCTGAGTGGGAGGGGCAGGGTAGCTCATTGTTCCCATGTGACCTCCACTGACATAGGAAGTTGGAAGTGGCCTTGTGAACACTCGGCACTGGATAGCATCCTGACTCTCCTCTATGCTCCTTCTGAGGCCACCCCAGCAGGCAGAGGCCACCCCCTTGCTATTGCCAGATGTGGATGTAAATCAGTGCTCCCCAGAGGGCCTCCCTGACACTTTGAGGGTGGAGGTTCACTACCAGCTGGCAGAGATGTGTGTCCTAGCTCCCTACTTGGTCTTCTCTGGCATCCCTACTGGGAGTGTTGGCTGTCTCATCACAGCTCCATGAGGTGGAAATCTAGAATATCAACTTGGCCTTTGCTCCTGTAATAGCGACATATTTTTTCTGTGCTATTTGGCTGGAGTAGAGCTGTTATTGTCTAAAAGTGCTCTGTCTTTCTAGGCTGCTGCTTTTCTTGTCCTTTCATTAGGAAGAGAGGACTTTTGTTGCTTGTGCCTATTGATGTTTCCGAGTTCCTGACTTCTCCAACCTTAAGTCTGAGACAGAGAAGACAAAAAAAAAAAAAAAAAAAAAAAGCAAATCCCAGGAACTCATCATTGTGTCATTCCTTATGTTCTTATTTCCCTGGCCAGTCTGCTTTCTTCTCTCTCCCCTTCAGAGTTTTCTTAGGTGTGTTTTAAATATATAATATCCACAGATTTTTTTATACTTGATGGTAAAAATAGGGAAAACTTTATCTGTTCCAACTTTCCTGAAATAAATTCCAATACAATGTTTTTACTATACATTTCTGGTCTTAGCTTAATGTACTGTCTAGAACCTGTACTACTTGGTTGAATATTAATGTGATTGTGAGTGGAGTAGGTGGTATATGTGTGGAAGAATGGTGTGTTCATGTGAACGAGATGAGGAAGGTGCTTTAGATGATACTTGTATGTGCAAGAGGTGACATTTGCAAGGCATATTAGGGAGTCTTTTCAAAAAGGGAACTTTGTGTGGGTAGGAGTGGGTCTACATGTGAGGGGTGTTCAAGGAACAGGTATGGGTTGCATGTGGTGTGAGAAAGTGTATGTGTATGTGTGTGTGTGTGTATGTGTGTGCAAATGATAGCTGCCTGGGAGACTGACTGTGGTTGTAAAAGTAAGCATGTATGAGGAAATGTGGGATTTATAAGTGTGAGGGGAATGGGGCTCAGGATAAGGATTAGAGTACTCTGGAGGATGGAATCATGCAAAAGAGTGTGGAGGAACCTGGGAGTTTCTTCACTTAGAGGGTGGGCTGGCCTGAGAGAGAATGGCATACAGGTGTGAGGGTCCACTTATGATAGTGTGTGAGAACATTAAAGAACTTGTGGGTGTGTATTAAAAAATGCCTGTGGACATGGGATGGTTGGCAATGCACACATGTGGGTCAAAGAACACATATGTATGCCCAAGAGACACTAAAGAATGTTAGAAGAATAGAGAGAGAGAGAGAGAGAGAGAGGGAAGAAGAGAGAATATGAGAGAGTGGGGTGGAGAGATTAGAGTTTATACTTTAGGGATGATTACGTTGACCATGCCCTTGTCTGGTTTCAAAAGAGGGTAGAGCGTATGGACATGCATGTGAGTGAATACATGTATATGTGCAGTGTAGGGAGCTGACTACATGTGAAGGTGAGGTCATTTACGTGTGTGAGGGTGACCATAGGGTGTGTGGGTGTTCAGAGACAAATCCTGTGTGTATGTGCTTAGAGGAGTGTGGACCACACACGTGACAATGTGTGGGTGACTCTGTGTTTGGTGACTACGAGCCAAGGTATACATGTAAACATATATTATAATTTATTCTATCTATAACTCAAAGAGATTTTGAGTTTTCCAAACTATAGTTTTCACTGTGATAACTGTGCATATTTGGCACCAGGGTAGCTCTACTCATTTTACAAGGATATATATTAAGCTATGATCAAACAAGGCTAGGTCTCAGTTTAGGGGTAGTCTAGCTGCCTCTCTATGATGTTCACCATTACTGTCTATGATTGGCTGCATTTTTGAAAAGTAGAATCAGATCTATATAGGGGAATTTTGATCTTGCCATCTTAAACCCTTCAGTTGAAACAGTCCCAACATCAATCAGCATTTAGTAATTGCAATGGTTTAACAACAACAACAACAAAATATAATGAAAACAAACAAAGCCACAGACTATGCCTCTGGTCTTGAATTGTTTTTCATTTTCAGTTCTGTGAAATTGAAAGAACATAAAGTGACTTGGATTTTCTGTACCATTTTTCCTGTAATAGGAAGCTCCATTTGAGACATAAGCCAGACAGGCTGACTGAGAGTCCCTGAGTCAAAACCATGAGTGAGGAGTCCCCACAGGTTTGGAGACCTGGACTTGAACCACCCTGAACCCCTTTATGACCATTGGGATCAAACCTTCCTGCTCTTTTGTCTCTCTCATCTTTCTCAGGGGTGGATACAAACTCTCCTCCTCACTTCAAGTTCCAAATTCACTGCCTCCCCTTAACACATGGGAGGGGTCTGGGCTTCTTGGAAAAATAAAGGTTTATCAGTAACTAAAGTCCCACAGATTTCAACTCCCCAGATACATACACACACACTCACATTTCCTTCTGAACCTTTTCTCGTTGCCTTCCCTCCTCAATCCCCAAAATAAAGGACCCTCTTTCCTAAAGTAAGCAGCACAAGAACTACGGTAGCCCCTGTCCTTCCTGGCCCATCTGCCTTAGCCACCTTCCTTCTCTGAACTTTCACTAACTTCTTCCCATTTAAGAATGAGTATGCTCACACCTGCCCAGAATGCCACCCTCTATCCTCCATCTCAATGCCTTCATCTTCTATTTCATTCTGCACTGTCGAGTTCTGTGGCTTGGTGAATCTGTTCCCTGTCTACAACCCTCAATGGCTTTGACTTGATTCCTCACTTAAAACTCTTCCTTCTCTTAATTTCGTGACATTACATTTTGGGTACTTGCCTTTTAGGTCAGTCCTTTTCAACCAAAATAAAATAAATGGAACAAAAACAATGAACATAATGCAAAGGAAGATACTGAGGCTGCTCAGGGAATATCATATCCAGGTGAGCCTGCCTTTGGGCAGTAAGTGGTAGAGGAGTCAGACCAGTGGACACTAGTCTAGGCCAAGCCTTCCCCAAGCTGCCTTGTTGTTCCCCAAGCTGCCTTACTTCCTCCTGGAATTGTTCGAAAAGGAATAGTTATGAACGTGCTACCTAATTTTCACTGAAGAATTGAACCCCTAATAGTTCTTATGCTACTTTAAGACAGTGATTCTCAAACCTGGGCAGGAGACACGTGTGGTTGCCATAATGGGTGGGGATTGCCATGGAGATAGCTACTGAATCTGATGGATAGAAACCAGGGATTTGGGCAAATATCTTATGATTCATAAAACAGTTCCACACAACAAGGAATTATGAGACCCAAAATGTGTTGGGGTTGAAAAGACCTGCTTTAGGAAAACAATAAGAACAAAGGTATATTTCATATATATGTTTTCTCATCACGTGATGAAGAGGGGGAAAAGAACAAATAGAGGAAAGGTGGAGGAAGGAGAAAAAGAGTGAACGATAAACTGTATTTGAGGGTTGGAGATCCATGAGAGCAGGATTGAGGAATGATATCTCTGCCACCGAGCACTCCAGTCAGGAGGCAGACTGTGAGGAAAGACATCAGAGAGGGCAGAAAGGCGAACAGGGAAATGGCTTCTTGCAGTGGGCTGGCTCACTAACTTCACCCTGGTGCCAGCTAACTCTGGGAATTGCAAAGGGCTTCACGGCAAAATGGAAATTATGGTGATGAAGCTTAGACCATGTGATCACAGGAAAAGTCTGTGTTAAAACTCAGAGCACCATGCACCCACTTGTCAACTTTAGATAGAAAAGTTGATATAGAATCAAGAAGAGGAAGCAAAAAAAAAAATAGTGGCCAGTGGGAATGGTGAGTGTATGGAACAGGATGGGAATGGGGAAAGAAATGACAAATCAGACAATTAACATAATGACAAAAGAAGGTGGAATCTTAACTGAGGAAGAGGAGAAAGGGGACACAGTTGGGAGAGGCAGGGCAGCTTAGGACAAGGGGGAATAAAGAGTGCAAGGGAAGAGCTAAGATCAGGAGAGGGAATGGCAAAGGAAAGCCCAGGAGGCAGAAAGGAGGGGACAGTAGGTGTGGGTCAGAAAAAGTTGAAGACCCTCAAAAGGGTCTGGAAATGTTCTTGAGAAATAAGGGGATGCATCATCTGATTCAGAAAGAGAGTGATGCCAAAGAGGGGGATGCCCAATCCTGAGAGAGAGGGACAAAGTTAGCTTCAATGAGAGGAGAGCTGGGAAAGGTGGGCAGCTGGAGTGAGAAAGCAAGGACCTGTGAATAGAGAAGAATGTGGGTGGGCGACCAGCAGGGAAAAGGAAGTGAGCTCAGGTTTCCTGGCACGGAAGTCATGCTGGCCAGAGGATGACTTTCCTAAATCAAATTACTAACAACTGCAGAATGATTCCAGCAGATAGTATGCCTCTTTGAATTGGATTTTGCATCTATGAGTCATGAATTGGCCCACATTGTTTCATGCATCAGGAGACAGAGACTTCTTTATTTTAATCTTTCCAGTTATATCGCTTTGGATGAAAATTACAAACCAGGGAGTTTTCTCTACTCTTTTTATCTGAAAGGAAAATATCTGATGATGAGTTTTTGAATTTCCCCAAACCTATGAGGGGGCCCCCAAAACCTGGAATGTGTTTATAAAAAATTATGTGTGTATTATTACAGGTTTAAATTGCACCTTAAGTACACCTTCAAAGTACTTTCCGTTTGATGCAATGCATACAAAGAATCGTTTGTTCCACCGCTCAAATGTTTTTGAACCTGTTGATTTTGAT
>CAUYQG010199371.1:0-48739 GCA_963574415.1 Tarsius wallacei | reverse complement strand
TCTGGTCTCTCCTGCAGAGCCACCTCTTTCACTCTCTCCTCAGTGTCTGGAGCAGGGAAAGAGGAGGGGCAGTAGAGGTGGGTGGGGCTGCAGTCCTCCCCTTCCACTCTTGTATGCTCAGGGAGATCTCCTCTGGTGGGGTGGGGTGGGGTTATCTCTTCCCCAGGTATGTACTCGTGGGGGGTTCCCCAGCCAGGCCTACCCTGGAATGGAGTTCTTCTATTGCAACTGATGTCCAAGCTCTGCCTGGGTTTGTCCCTCTCAGTTGTGACCCAGATGTGTGGGTCTGATGTTCAGAGGATTGTTGGGGAGGAAGAGGTTTGGGTCAGCCCCGGACTCACCACTGATATCTTTGGAGTCCTTCCCCCTCCTTTTCTGGCCACACCCTTTGTCCCACAGCTGGTTCAGGGTAGGGGGTGGGGTGACTGGGACTCAACACTTGTCAGGTCCCTCCAAGGTTTGTGCTTTCAGGATATTCCCTCTGGGTTACAATCAATCCCTGAGTAGTTGATCTGCCAGTCACAGAGACCGGGTCCATTGTTCCATGGTGAGCAAGGTGGAGCACTCTCCCACCCAGCCTTCAAGATGGTGGCAGGGCTCCCTCCCTTGTCCTCTTTGGTGGGACTCTGTCTCTGGGCTTCCTCTGAAGCCCCTGCTGCCAGTGCCAGCCAGGCACTGAAGTGGTGAGGCAAAGCCAGGAGCCAACAGTCTCTCCAGCTGCAGTTGTGAGGCAGAGCCTGGATTGGTAGTCTCTCCCTATCATTTCTTCACAGGAAAACTTTTGTCTGTTTTTAAAAAAGTTGTGCTCAGCTTCTGCAACCTAGGAGGAGTCAGGGACCAAACAGAGAAGCTGCAGCACCAGCTGTTGCACCAGGGCTCATGAGCCTCCACTTAGTCAGTCTCTCCCAGCATTTTATTCCCAGGAAGGGTTTTGTTGATTTAAGAAAAAAAAAAATGGTGCTCAGCTTCTGCATCCCAGGAATCACTAGGTTCCAAGCCCTGCAGCTGCGGCACCAGCCACTGCACCAGGAGAGCCCTGGGTGCTAGCTCCCTAGCCCTCACTCAGTCAGCTACTCACATGCCCACTCACTCACCTGCACATACACAACATCTTCCATACACTCACTCACACCAGACTTGCATAATCTGACGGGCTCAGCCGTCATCTTCCTCCTGTCGGAAATATGTTTTTCAGCCTAAAATTTTATACCCAGCCAAGCTATCTCTCAAGAGTGAGGGCAGAATAAAGGCAGTTCAGATGTATGAGTTCAGTAATTTTATAAAGAGAATTTTCCTAGGACTTTGACATTGGTATCTAATCCAACAAGGTGGAGACAAGAGGAGGAAGATAGAAGCTTATAAAGGAAGACAATAGAGCGAAGGGCCTATTGAAAACTATGTATCTTTTCTGGAAAATGATTGGAGCAGATCTGGAAGAAGTTTTTGAGTACTTTTAGCTTCAACTTGTTTCCCCACCAATCCACTTACCAAAATATTCAACTTAGTAAAGTTTTAGATTACTTTTCCCTTTCAGTTTCAAATCCCTCAATGACTCCCATTAGTTTCAGAATAAAATCTAACTTCTTGGTGGTTAAAATGTCCTTTGTTATTGACCCCTGCCTACCTCTTTTGTCTCACCTCTCACCACTCTTGTTAGCCACTTATTGCCCTCTGCTCCAATCACTGATCTTTTTTACAGACTTCTTCAAGCTACTTACCATCAGAAACTATATCTACTGTTTTCTCTCTGCAAGGAAACACTTCTTCCCCTCCTTTTCCCGGTAGATTCATCCTTGTCTTTCAAACTTCATCATCTCAGGAAACCTACTTGTGCTTGCCTCCCACCTACCTCTGGTTTAAGTCCCTTGGTTGGACCTCCATGGCCTTCCTATATTACTTAGCTCTAGTACCAAGCTGTCTCTATTTACAAATTTATTTATCTGCTCTCCTTACTTGATTTTAATCTCCTTGAGAACAGGGACTCCATTGTCATCATTTTTAAGTTTACTTAATGGCTATATATTCTAGCTTCTCTGCAGTCAGACTGCTTAGGTTAAAATCTTGGCTGCATCATTTGCTATGTTATCATAGGAACTCTCTGAGTCTTCATTCTCTCACTTGCAAAATGATGTGGTATTTTTATCTGCGCACCTGGCACACAGAAGGTGCTCAATAATGTGTGTGGGAATGAGTCCCTGCAGATAGGCAGAGTTCCTGAGAATGGAAACCTCTCAGCAGGGGGGAAGGATGACTCACTTCAATCAATCTTGATTCATCCCCACCCTTTCCACATAGGAATGCTCAGCTTCCTCTAGGACCTTTATGCCTTGAGGGTTGTGAGCAAAATCTGAAAAATGCAGACTCTTTTCCTTTTCATGGTTATCCATGGGTTACCCTAAGGAATTCAGGATTTCTCACAGAGCAAAAATGTCTAAATCATATCATTGCCTGACCATTATCATGAGGCTGTCTAAACAGGATGTTACTTTAGGGCCCACATTTTCCTAGGTGTATGCTAATTAAGGATCATTGAAGGGGAAACAAAGGGATCATGTACCCATTCTGCAGACGGAAAAGCTCATGATCTTCTCTAAACTCCTGAGTCCAAAAATTTACACAACTTGTCAGGAATCTACCAAGAAGAAGTCTGTGGTCCCCCAAGAGTTCCCTTTCCCCAGGCTAAATTACTATTCTCTTTTTTGTTCTGCTGATGGTGGCAGCATTCCTGTGGGGCTGCTGTACTTTTAGATTTGTAGAAGCAAGTAAGAGAGTTAATTGTTTGCAACATGTTCACAAGATCTGGAGCAGAGTCAATAATGAATTGTATCATGTATGTGATCTCCCATGTATCTACTCTTGTGAGCAATCATTTTGCAAAAGAAATAAACAGTAGATTTGAGACTGAGATATCTGACCAACAGGCCTTCCTCTCCCCCTCAGTAGAGTAACTGGGTATCAACTGTGGAGCCTTTAAAGTTAATTTTTCCAAACCAAGTTTTTCCAATTCCCTTTCTTCTTTTTTCTTCTTTCTGTCCTATAGTCAGGGACCCAATTACCACACAGGTAAACCCACAGGCTACAGTTTGGATTACAAAACCCAGACAACCAGTTGTCTGGAAAGTATGTCAAATATAAGACTAAATCAGGGTGCAGTGCCCTGAATTCAAGGCTGTGCTTCAGCTTTATTCTATTCAAGATGCTGAAAAGTTGGTTCCTTCCTGTGGAGAGTTTATGGTTGGTAGGGGAGAATGGCAAATGCATGTCAAGAAAGAGCCCAGAATGCAGATAAAATTTCTGCTTTACTTTTCTTCTCCATAAGGTATCAAACTTAAGGCTGGCCAAGGGCTGTCAGCTATGGGTTGGGTGTGTGACACCCAACTTTATACATACACCACTATATTTTGATCAACACATAAAACTCAGTTTTCTTACAAATGCCTCTTTACATTATTCACTGTTAAATAGAACACTGAGGTTGTATGCCTCAAAATAGTGTAGGTCCAACTTATTTTAAGAGCTAGGTGGCATAGGGCAAGGTCACATCGAGCCATTGCCAAGGAAAGCAAGGGAGTTTGCTGGAGCATTCTCGAACTTTGCCTTGATTACATAAGAGATGTGATCAGGGCAGGAACATAGTAATTACTTGGGGGCAAACCAGGGAGGAGAGTTTTCACTGTTGAGGTTTTTAGAACATGAAGACATTGTCACACTACAGTTATGATTGTGTTATAATAATTGCTGTCTTGTTTCATGTTGCTTTGGTTTTTTGATCCCTTAAAGCTCATTGCCAGACATTCTAGTATTAAAAAAAATTTGAGCATACTGTATTATCTACTTATTTCCTAAAGTCCCCTCTGATCAGGGTTGTCAAACAAATTTCAGGACACCCATTTAAATTAGAATTTCAGACAAACAATGAGCAATTTTTTTTTTTAGCGTAAGTATGCTCCATGCAATATTTTGCTTATCTGAGATTCAAATTTAACTGGGACTCTCGTATTTTTGTTTGCTCAATCTGGCAACCTCACCTCTGATTCTTTTCTAGTCATTGCAAAGTGACAAATGCAGCCCCACTTCAGGGCTAATGTTTTGTAATGTGCACCATCTAGCGGTTACATGAGCAACCAAGGAAACCAAGAAACTCCAAGGAACAACCTGAAAAGAGCAATGGGATAAAGCTGAAAAGAAACGGCTATGCTTTAATTTTTTTTTTAAGTTAATTTTTAAAAGTTTTCTTCTTTGGAGGTGGTGTCTGTGATCAAATCACAGACACCAGTGACTATCCAGTGAGTATTTGAAATCTCTTGTCAATCATCAAGTGTTTAAACAGCAAACACCCACTTGACTGAGACCTTGTGCTTCTCTATTAACACATAAATGCTAATGCACAACCTTGGCCTTGATCTATTGTGGTTCCTAGTGTTTCTAGTGATTATTTTACAATAAGCACGTGGCATCCAGTAGTATCTGTAAAATAAATGTCAGGCTGGTGCAATTTTATTAGTCCCACTGGGCCTGGAGGGTGACACAAGAAGCAAGTATTTCCTGCTTACTATCTTACTGTGGGGGTTGTAGGGTTAAGTGCCAGAGGAATTGGCACTGTCCAATGGGGCTCTGGCTGCACATTGGAATTACTTGGATGTTTATCAAACATACCAATACCTAGGCCTTACCCCCAGATTTGTTGATTTAATTGATTTGCAATGGGGCTCAGGCGTGTTTTTTTTCCTTCTTTTTCTGTTTAAGTTTTCCAAAAGACTTTAAAATGAAGCCAGGGTTGCAAACTCCTGCTAGTTAAAATGGCCCAGAATGAAAAGTGGTGTGATCTTTAACACATTATTTAATTCCTTGAGTTTCAGTTTTCTCATCTGTAAATAGGGATAATTTAACCAACTTGCTAGGATCCTTAGGGAGATTGAATGTCATAACATGGCAAAGCATTTAGCCTGTAATTAATTAGCACATGGCAGGCACTCGGTAAATGTTGTTTTTCCCCTTCTAGACAGGAGACTAAAAGCGTAGATTTGTATCACTCTGGAAGAGAGAATCCAGATCTGGGATGAGCTAGCTTCACAATCTGATCCCAAGGGCCAAATCTTATCACAGGGAGGAAAAGGGGAATGTAAGTCCTGCCAACTACATAGGCCAGGGTATGAATGGGACTTAACAGCTTTGACAAAGAAGGTAGGGCCTTGGTGAATTATACTCAAGTATTGTAAAAGTAACGCTTTGTCCATAAAAGTAGAAAATATAGATAATATGGAGCAACATAAAAAATAAAATAAAAACCGCCTTAATTCCAGAGAGAGCCACTATAACTCTTTTATAGCATTTATTTCCAGTAGTTTTCTCTCTATAGTTTATGTTCCCCCAAACTGACATTATTTTGTAAGCTGATTTCCCCCAAGTTTATCCTGATATCAAGATCATTTTCCAATGTCATTAAATATCTTTTGAAACATGAGTTCAAATGGCTGCTATTACATTGTCAGTCGATGGTTCTCAAACTCAAGCATGCATCAGAATCACCTGGTGAACTTGTTAAAACACAGATTGCTGAGCCTACCTCCAGCATCTCACTCAGAATGTCTGGGGTGGAGTCCCAGGATTCTGCACCTCTGATATGTTCCCAGGTGATTCTGCTGCTGCTGGTCCAGTGACCACACTTTGAAAACCTCTTCTTTATAATGTATCTGCTCACTCAACTGCCAACCTCTCCAGACAGAGGGCAGGGACCATGACTTAGCACCCCTGAATGCCTTGTGGCTAAAGTAGAGACTATCACATAGCACTCTTCTGAGTGCAGGGCCCTGAGTGACTGCTCAGATTGGAGGCCCATGAAGCCAGCCTGCTGAGGAAGAGGAATTAGATTTACCTTCTGTGGCCCTGAGTCTGAACTGGCCCCTAGGAATGGCAGTAGTAGGAAAACTCAGCTTGGCTCTGCCATGTTCACAGACTTTGTGAATGCCCCATTCAGTAATGCATTCTCTGTCACCAGAACTACTTCACAGCAGTAGGTGGCGATGGTTTGGGAATTTTGCAGAATTTGAAGGTGAGTAAGAAACCTCTGTTTCCGCTTTAAGCTTAAGGTTCTGTGAGTCTTAAGTTCAGCAGAACAAAAGAATGGTGAGTCATTTCTGGAGACTTCATGGGGGAGGAGATTTGACCCTAAATTGTGGGTAGGATTTAGAAGGCAGACAAAGAGATGATAACGTCCAAGAATTTTTTGGTCAGTGGTTGGGGGATGGGGAGGGAGAGATTTGTGGAGAAGCATAAGCTAATCCATAGAGAGCTAGTTAGGTAAAACAAACTTGCGAACCTGGGCTCAAGTGATCCTCTGTGGTTAATCTTTTAAATTTTTTTGTAGAGATGGGTTCTTGCTACTTTGCCCAAGCTGGTCTCAAACTCCTGACCTCAAGTGATCCACCTGCTTTGGTCTCTAAAATTGCTGGCATTATACGCATGAATCACTGTACCCAGCTGGTTCCTAGAATTTCTTCTTCTTTTTTTTCTTTGAGTAGGAGTCTCACTCTGTCACCCAGGCTGGAGTGTAGTGGCATGCTCACAGCCACCGCAGCCTCAACATGCTGGGCTCATGCGATTCTTCTCCCTCAGTCTTCCAAGTAGCTGAAACCACAGGCACATGCCACCATGCCTGGCTTGGTTCCTAGAACTTCTGTGTTAAATGTATCACCCTTGATCTTCCAGAGAAGTTCAGTATAGACAAAATATTCTTCTTGAGAAGGTACCATTATCAACAAAAGCTAATGAGCTAGGCAGGATCAGAGCTAGTTGGTGAAGAGCAGTTGCTGTGACTGCTGCTTCCTCTCCCTCCTCCCTCTGTCCCCCTCCTCTTCCTCCCTCCCCTCCTCCTTCAATCCTCCTCCATCTTCTTCTCGTCCGCCTCCTTTTTCTGTTTATGCCAGGCGAGTTTCTACTTCTATAAGGTGTTACTTTAAAGCAATGCTGAAGGTGTACTAAGAAATGGACATTGAAATCAGATTTCACTTTGAAGCTTGAGATATTTTCGGGACAAAAATCTACCATTCCCAGCCTATCTGTTAAGGCTCTTTATTTTATTTTGTTTTGTTTTACAGACAAGGCTGAAAGACAGAGGAGTTGCTGTGTCTAAAATTTAGTTTCTGTGGTTCTGTAATTTTTATCACAGCATATTCATTATAAAACGGGATAGAAGCTCTGTTGCAGTTTAGCCCAGGAGAAGAATCCAGATTTCAATTTGTTTTTTTAATCGATTTTAGAATAAACTGGAGGATGAGAGAGCGTTTTTTGATGAAAATTTGTTTTCAAATACCCTCCAAATTTGCAGTGTCTTTATAATTACAATAGTAATTGCAATACTGACAAATCATACTTGAAATTAATTGTCTCTTATTTGCCAGGCATTGATCGGGATGTTTTATATACATAATATTTTTAAATTCTCAAAGTGACCCATGGGGTGGGTACTATATCCTCATATTACCCATGAGGAAACTGAGGCTCAGAATTTGTATTTCCTAAGGTGACAGAGCTGGGAAATGACAGGGATGTTTTCTACATCCAGTCTTGTCTGGCCACAAGTCCTTTGCTCTTTCAACTCTGATATTCTGCCAAGACTGTGATGCCTGGTTTTATAGATTTCTCTCCACCTCTAAACTCAGGCTTGTGATGAAGAGCTCTCTGCTGAGTCCCTTTTATGTCAATGACAGTTTCCAGTCATAGCTGCCTGGTATCTTCAGATATCTGAAACCAGATTTAAGAAATACTTACTTCCTTCTGGCTGGCTCAAGAAGTCAAAAAACGGTTTTCATTTTTTAAGGGCACTTACCTTTCAATAGCCAAGTCATGTTGGGGGTCTTACTAGAGCCTTTGTGGTAGCATTAAAGACTATATGTAAGGATCTATGGAGCCCCCTTTGAAAGGAGAAACAAGAATGCATAATAATTTATGGAAAGAGGAGTAGAGATATACCAACACAGAAACTGTATTTCAGAGTCAATTCAGTTCTCGTGTTTCCAGGTCCCTTATGCTGAAATGAGGTCCCAAAATCTACCCTGGGCACATGACCTGCTTGCTCCAGGCTCCCACTACCTTTTGCACATTCCTCTGCTCTCCTTTTCTGCATACTGTATCTGCAGAGGTGGTGGGACTACATGCATACTCATCCCTTTCTCTAGAGTATGAGTTCTCAGGACAGAGTAGATCAAGCTTCCTTGGTGAGTATCTGAGAGGAAATGGTCACAGGGCACACTGAGAGGGCAATGGGCTGGAAAGAGTCACCTTTTCAGGACTTTGATTGGTGACTTGTGATTCCATGGATTAGTCACGAGGAAAAGCTTTGAAAACTATCATGGTGTCGTGGCATGGTAGGCCCTGTCCGTACACTGCCTGAGATTTTTCTGAATGCCTTAGAAAGTTAGTCTCTTTTTTGTGACCCCATAGTCCCTGCACATCTATCTATCTCAGCACATCACACACTCACTCCTTCATTCAATGAGTACTTATAGAGAGCCTACCAGCAACCAGACACCGTGCTGGGTGCTGGGGGGACAAGAGGCAAACAAAATAGTCATGGCTCTTGCCCCCATGAGGGCTTACAGACAAGAAGAGAGGTTTGCAGTCAACCAGACTGAAGCGGTGCCCCCAGTACACTGTGAACTCCTTGAGGGTACAGATCAGGTTGTATTTACTTTTCAATTCTTTCTTCTACTTTAAAATTTATAATTTACATACTATAAAACTTGTCCTTTTAACATATACAATTCAGTGGTTTTAATATGTTGACAAGGTTGTGTAACCACCACCACTATCTCATTACAGAACATTTTCATCGCCCCAAAGGAAACCGTGTATCTGTGAACAGTCACTGCCCATTCCCCCATCCCAGCCCCTGGTAATCATGAATCTATTTTCTGTTTTATGGATTTGCCTTTGGAATGGAATGGAACCACACAATATGTGGTCTTTTTGTGTCTGACTTTTTTTCACTCAGCATGTTTCCAAGCTCTTCTACATTGTAGCATGTGTCACTACTTAATTTCTTTTTATGACCAAATAATATTCCACTGTATGTACATACTAGAGTTTATCCATTAGTCGGTCAACAGATGGTTACGTTTATTCTTGTGTTTTGTCCCTCAGTGTCTTCCTCCTTCCTTCCTGCCCTTCCTTCTTCCCTTCCTCGCTCCCCCCCTTCCTTAACCCTTCTGTCCTCTTTCAAATACTTATTATTCCACACCTACCATGTTATGGACACTGTAATGAGCCATCTGATAAGGGTTACAGACTGAGGGGAAATTGGAAGGCACCATTTTAAAAAGTTTTTAATAAATGCTTTATTTTAAAATGGTTTTAGATTTATAGAAAAGTTGCAAAGGCAGTAAAGAGTCTCTGTATCCCATTACCCAACTTCTCCTATTGTTGACAGCTTTTGCTACTATAGACAAGATCACACACACGTTCAGGGTGGTCTGAACTTAGACTTACATTACTATAGCACATTTGTTCCAACCAAGGATCCAGGATTGTTTCATGACTATTAACTAAACTCTGCACTTTATTCACCTTCCACTACTTTTTCCCTAGTGGTCTTTTCCTGTTCCAGGGTCCCATCCAGAGTGCCACATTACATTTAATTATGATGTCTCCTTAGCCTCTATGTTCTGTGACAGTTTCTCAGGCTTTCCTTGGTTTGAGTGACCGTGATGGTTTGAGGAGTACTGATCAAGTTCTTTGTGGGATATTCCTCAGTTGAGATTGGTCTGAAGTCTTTCTCCTGGTGAGACTGGGATTGTGGTTTTCTAGAGGATGGGCACAGAAACGAATGGGCAATATTTAAAAATTGCTATGAGGTGCCCTCAACTAAGAAGTGAGATCAAATCTGCCAGGGTTATTTAGAGAAATCAGAGAAACTTTACCTTTAAGGTCTTTAAATGGTGGCGGTAGGATATGGAAGGATTTCTTGGATCTGTTTTCCAAAGAGAGTTGTATGTTGCCTATCACCATGGTGGTGAAGAAATGAGCCTTTATCTGACATACAAACATGACTTGACATTTGTTCTTTTTTCCCCTATTGGCTCTATAGTGAGACCTTGGGTGAGTCAAGCTTTCTCGGTCTCCATAGAATTTGGAAATTGGAACTGATGACCATCAAGGCCTCTTCCCGCTATGATGGCTTATGCTCTAAGAGGTGACCCATCACTCCCTTCAACATCCAATGAATTCCAAAGGTTGAGCTTCCCTCTTCTTCCAGGCTGTTGTATTCAGGTGACATGTGCTCCCATGTGCCCACCCCAATCCCATTTTCAAAATCTTCCTTGCAGACAAACACACACAAAAAAACAAACCCTAGACCTCTGTAGTGTGGCTCCTCACTTTGAGGGACCCAGTGAACATTCCAGAGCGGCAGTGCCCAGACAGGACCCCTGCCCTGGCTGTCCCTGCACCCCTGCTGACACAGCACAAGAGCCAGAGTGACGAGGGTCATAGGCAGATCCACACACCACACCATTCTGGAGGCTCTCTCACCCCAAGGGGCTGTTTTGGTTCAGCAGCTCGGGTGGCTTGAATAAGTTAATCACTGATGACAAGAGATTAATTTATAACTGGACAGCAGACAAGATAGTTCAGGCTTTGGCGGGGTGGCACTGAACTGTGGCGCAGGGCATTGCTCAGAAGACACCTGGATCTGAAGCTTGGTGCAGGGGCTGGGAACTTCAGATCCACATTGGTTCCCTAGAGGCCCTTGGTCCAAAGAGAGAGGAATGTGTGCTGAGGACTTGTGTTTCTTCTCTCCAGCATATTTGCTTGTCTTAGAAAACATGTCCAGGCAACAGCCAGGCCCATTAGAAAAGTCCAGTTAAGAGGAAGCATCGGCATGCCAACCTAGCCAAAGCCTGTCAGCCAACTGTGTGGGATAGGGAAGGGGTGGGGGCAGCGGTAATGGAAAGATGTGGAAGGATGGATGGGAGCTTGGGCTGAGAGGTCATTCCTGCAGCCTGAGTCACCAGCCTGTGGTTCCTCCCACTCCAGCTCAAGCAAAGCTCGGACAAATCTTTGAAGATCTGCCCTCCCATCCACGCGCACCCCTTCTGATGTTTCCCACCTTAGCTTCTTCATTCTGGGTCCAAAAAAGATGGAAGTGAGACATGATTCTCAGGCTTCTCTAGGGCCTGAATTTTATGCTCCAGATACTACTTTTCTATCGAGTAAATGACCCCTCCCTGCCACATTGGAGACACATGGATGCAGATGTTGACGGTGGGGGCTGCCATTTTGCCAGCCTCAGCAGTCTCATGTTTCCAGTCAGGACAGTTTGGAGTTCTTAAATTGGGCCTAGTCATCAAGGAAGGCCCTGGCAATACTGTCTTGATGGCCACTAGGTCCAGAAAGCTACTCCACGAGGCCACAGTCTAACCGGAGAAAGAACATAAAAAAGAGAGAGAAGGTACATTACACTGAAAATAGGAAAGAGGCCTGCATGAAAAATGGGGGTGCAGAGGAACTCCCCGGGGAGCTGCTGAAGTGTGGCCTTCCCGCCTGAAAGGGCTCTGGAAGCCCAGCTGTGTGACAAGTGACTTACGCTTGATTTTCCACCAGGAGCAGATTCTTGTCATTCAGATTCAGTCCTGCTGCCTGCCCCCATGAGTGTGCCCCATGCAGCACTTCGTGTCTCTTTGTTCATGCTGTTCCCTAGACCCACACTCTTCTCAGCCATCAAGACGTGCCTAGGATGTCATTTCCACTGGAAAGACTTCCATGGAAGTTTCTGTTGGCCCATGGGCTCCTTCCCTTTGGTCCCACAGCAGCCTGCACTCCCTTTTGTCTATTGCAATGGTATCTGTTGGATTTTCAGTTCTGACAGATTGGTATCACCTGAAGGACCTGGTTATATATACAAATCCTTGGGAAGCTGCTTTCATTTGTCTTCACAATGTGGTTCGAATGCCAGGGCGGGATTGGATATGTCTTTGCTGGTATGTGTCCATGAGCCTGGGTGCAGAGCTTGGGTCATGGTGAACACATGTCACTGTGCCCAGAAACTCCCCTAGGCCTGGCAAAAAGAGATGCAGAGTGCAAGGACCACACCCTTTAATTCACACCATTTTTACTCACTCATAATTTCTGCTTTGTGCCCCAGACACTATGCTGGGTCCTAGGGGTGGAAAATCACAACCTGACAGAGTTTGCCCACACACCGCTTACAGACTAGTAGGGAGGTAGAGGCAAATCAAATTTCCTACCCACACACAATTAGAAAGGGTAACTCGGGTGTTATAAGACAAAACAGAGTACTCAGAGAACCCATAACAGGGTCTCTGATGTAGACTGGGAGGTGAGGGAAGGCTGAGTGGAGCCTAAAGGAGGTGTGGTAGAGAAGAGGGGGGCTGGCAGCCATCTCTTACTGGCTTCTTCTCAGGATCAGGCTCATTTGGAAGTCAGCTGGGAGGCATGGGGGAGGTGTAAGCCCCTCTACAGACACCCAGGATAGAAGAGCCTCTCTTCATACTACCTTGCTACCCAGCCTTCACTCTTCTGCTATCTGCTCTCGCTGTGAGCCTTTGGGAACTGATGTGTTTGTAAAAGAAAGACCTACTTCTCCATACTGGACAGTGGAGGGGGAGGGTGCCTGCTAGCATATACAGTGACGGTGATGAATTGCAAAAAGGTGTCCCTCCATTGGACTGCACTGGACACATGACTTGCCCTATGAAGTGTAGACTGGATTGAAGCTCCTACTCATACCCTGTCTCTCCCACTTAGCCAAGCACCCTTGTACAGTGAACAGTTTGGACAACTTTCTGTGGTAGCCCTGTTGCCATCTCCTTCAGAGCACAGTGTTCAGGCTTCTTGGCTTTCCCTCGCAGCTGGAAGATTCCTTTGTCCTAGAAGGAGATAATTACATCTTCTATGGGCATAAATCTGTTTGGACATTTAGAGAGGAATTTATATGTATTTTCCGAAGGACTGGGTGTTTTTCTTATCTAAATTGAAATGACAATTCTTTTAAATATGATCCAAGAGAGTTCTTTCATATGGTAATTCACACACTCTGGCTGATAAGCTCTACACTTGGCAAAAGGTTCAAAGCAGAAATTGGGTTCAGATGAGGTGCGGGGATGCTTTTTGATCTGATTTTCTTTTAGCCACCGACATTGGGAGAATTTTGGCATCTGAGGGGCAGTGAGCCTCAAAAACCTGCTAAAACAAGATCTTTTTAAAGGAAACCTGAAATGCCTGGAAAGGGTAGAGGAGTCCTTGCAACATTTGGGTTCTAAAAAAAGAAGACAACTCTCATCACACATGAACCAAGTCAGAGGATTTGAGCTGGGATGACCCTTGAGAAGCACCTCATCCAGATCCTTCTTTTTACCCATAGGGAAACCAAGGTTCTGAGAGAGGAAGTAGATTGGCTTAGGTCCCATAGTGAGTGGCAGAGCCAGATTGACACCTGATAGGTGCTTTCTTCTGCCCGTAAACCCTTGCTGAGGGCTGCTCCCCAACAGCATGGGACCAAATGCTGGGGATGATATGAACTCAGTGGGCAGCTGTGTGTATGGAGATTGTGAGAAGGGGAGGGCACCTAAGGCTGGAAGTCATGGTGTCTCACCAAGTCCAGTGTGGCCCTTCCTCTTCCAGATATGTGAAGCTGCTTTTCCTACATAAGAGGGGTTAGGGATAAGCATCATCTTCAATAGATGATGCTAGAACCAGAGGCAACAGAGTGGGAACTGGGAATGGTAGAAGTGAAAGATGGAAGTTAATCTCACGAACCTAGGGGAATACGTAAGGAAATCCCAGGCGGTATCACTGTTTCACAATAGATTTTAATCATTGGTTTTGAGGTGGGGGAGGACTGGGTGTCAAATTGACATCTTCCCTTGGTACTGTATCTTTCCATGTCAAACATCTGAAAAAACACTTTCAGTTGTGAGGATAATATGAGCTCCTGGATGCCTGGCACCTAGCGAGTGCTCAGTAAATAGCAGCACTTCTCCATAGAAAGCCTGTTAAGGAAAGGGGGAGAGGATGGGAAATGCATATGGGTTTTTCTCCCTTAATCTCCTGGACAATGCTATCAGGGGGAATGATTCCTCAATCTCACAGATGAGGAAACAGAGAGTACACTTCCTGCCCAAAGTTATACAGCTCAAAAGCAGTGAAACTCGGCTCTTCTGGTCCTGTGCCATTTCCACCATGCCGTGCTCCTGTCTCTTAGACTCATAGTTTCTGTCAGTTTCAGTGAACTCTTCCTTTCCTCCCAGGCTCTGCCCTGCCTCCCCAGGGAAGCTGGGGCAGACAGGATCCCTGAATTCATGTGCACTGAATAGAAGTGTGACACCTCCCTTGTAAGCTCTGACTTTGGAGGACAAGTGTGTTGGTGGCTAAAGCATTTGAAAACGCTGGAAACAGAAGTCTCTTTTCCAAAACTGTAAGAGCAGGGCACACTCTGGAGCCACACACAGGTTTGTTTATTTTTCCATAGGACCAAGATCCATCAGCAAGCAGGACTGTGTTCTGATTGATATTTCAAAGTCAGCACAGACATCTCAGGCTGACACTGCTCCTTGTTCTGTCAGTAACACAGTTCCCAGGTACTCTGGGCCATCCTTCCTTCCCTTGTCTCCTGGTTACTCTGATTCTGGTGACAAGGCAGGGGCAGCTTCAAACGAAGACCATCATATTTCTTTTGTGAAACTAACTATACTACAGGTTAGGCAACTCTGAATTTTTCATCAGTACTGATTTCTCTAATGAAGTGCAACAAGTTCTAACTCCAAAATTCAACATTTCCATTTCCTGTTGAGGGTGTAGGTGAATACGTAAAGACAAATTCACAAGCTGAGCTTTTCCAACTCTGCAGGGCACATGCAGGAGCCTTAACCAGACTCGGAGGGAGACCTACATTTTGGTCCTATTCATGCTCTGCTGCCTGTGTGATCTTGGGCAAGTTTTAAACTCTCTGATTCTCATGCTTGCTAAGAACTCTTTCAGTGTAAATATTTTAAGATGCTAAATACCTAGAGAATCTCAATAATGCAGTTCCTTTGTAAAGCCACATTTTATATATTCACCATGGCTAATGATACTTGACAAGTTAGGAGTTTTCTCTTGCTTGGAACAGGGACAGGTGTTTCAAACAAAAATACTCGAGTCTTTCCAGCTGTGGCCCTGAGTTTGTGGGTTTGGTAGGTCAACCAGGCTATAGAGTCATAAACATTTTACACCGCAAATAGACTTCCATTTGCTTAAAGTGAAATCCTAAAGAGGAAGCAGCATTTCCAAACTTAGCTAAGCTGGAGCCTCAGAACTAGAGAGCTGGACTATGTGGTCAGTTCAGAGTCCTCCATTGACAGATGTGGAGGCCCAAGGACAAGGAATGAAGTCCCCCAGGACCCCTGGAGAGTCTGAGACAACCAGAGTCAGCTCCTGGCTGCCATCATGCCCAGTTTAACGCTGTGCTGCTCGCCTGTGCTTCCTCTCTGGAAGAATGGAGGGTAAAGGTGTCTAAAAAGCAAAACATTATCCTAAGAACAACTTTTGCATGTGTAAATAGGAACCCAAAGAATTTTTTATTTATATTTTAAGTTTAACACACATAAAACCCTTGCATGTTTTCAAACACCGCTATGGGCATTTGATTTGCATTTCCTAAAGCCACCCCAGTGAGCAACTCTGAAATAAATTAAAAAGAATCGTCAAGGCTGAATGCACACTGAGGTTTCCATGTGCTCAACTCAGCAGATTCAGGCATGACCCCTACAGAGCTTGGACTCTGAACTGGCACTAACATTCTCTACGCTCAGCGACCATTTCACACAATGAATTCATCTGTGTAATTGTGCTTAGCTGTCTCAAGATTAACTCTATGTTTGCATGAAGATCAAAATGCTTACTTTTAAAAGTTTGGTTTTCTTCAACTTCTGTCTTATCTGGGGAGGCATTCATGCTTGGAATTTCCTGGACTTTTCTTTTTTAAATCTCTTGTAGAGATTGAGAATGTTAGGGGGGTAAGAACAGGGAGTGAGGGGCCTTAACATTTATTGTTCTTTTTTTTTTTTGAAACAACAATTGGTAATTATTCTTCACTGTGGTAGAACGTGATCTAGAATTCCGCTTTATTTTTTTAAATGCTATTGGCGGGAGGCTGAGTTGAAAGGATCGCCTGAGCCCGGGAGGTCGAGGCTGCGGTAAGCCACTGCACTCCAGCCTGAGCAACAGCGTGAGTCTCTGACTCAAAAAAAAAAAAACCAAAAAACAAACAAACAAAAAACTATTGGGTTACCATTTATATACAGAAAGAGTACACATCTGAAGTACATGTTTTTAAAAATGTGTGTACACACATGCACACACACACACACACACACACACACACGTCTGCCTTGCTTCTACCTTCGGCTTTTGTTTAGTACCACTTGGTAGTGAAATGTGTGTTCTGGGTCTTTCCAAGGAAAATCACATCTAAGGGGGAAGGAGGCCGACATTCGGGACGCTGGAAGGGTGGACACTATTTATTTAATGTCCAACATGAAATTTTATTTTTCTGAACAAAAACAATATACAGATTATTATATTTTAATGTAATTGACAACATTGGTTGAGTTGTCTCAAACAAATGGCAAATAATTATATAATACTTTAAAAAATATATTCAGATCAGAAGGGCTGACTTTCTACTGTTTCACCTCACTTGTACTCTAGCGACAAGTTCTGGGAGGAATCTTGGAAGGCATACGGCACCTTTGTGCACCATGGGGATCGGCAGGGGAAAGCAAGGCATTTGAATGGGATGGAGTGTTTCCACTTAATCATTAGCACTGCTGACATCAATGAACAACAACACATGTTGTCTGTAGGAGCACCTACAATGAGTGGAAAGGAGGCCAGACTCTTAGTAAGCGTTATGACGAGGTAGGGGATGAACAGGGTTCAAACCGGGGAAAGAGAAATGGTGTGGTTTGAATTTCACCTTCAGCGTACAACTGCTTTTTGTGGTTAAAGGATCCAAACTGCACTGGCTATTTCAAAACAACATCAGGAGGACAGAAGTATGTTTTCCAGCATCCCTGGTGGGTGCCCAGGACAAGAGGTAGCCTTGAGAACAAGTACGTCTTTTCTCAAAATAGGAAGCCAACTATTTACTTATGCAAGTAATGCTATAAAAAAGCTTCATACCTATAGTCCTTACTACTCAGGAGGCTAAGGAAGGAGGATCGCCTGAGCTCAGGAGTTTGAGGCTGCAGTGATCTGTGATCATGCCCGTGTACTTCAGCCTGGGCATGATCAGACCCTAACTTAAAAATTTTTTTTAAAAAAAGGCTTATAAGTTGAATCACAGCTCCTAAGCTTTGTAATGGCCTCTAGGCTTGTTTCAAAAGGCTCCTTCTGAAGGAAGAAAATTCCTGAGGCTCTGGACTGGCTCAAATAACAATTTAAATCAAATAAGAGCTTTCTCTGCCTATAAGCTGAACCAGCCCAAGCAGATACTACCAAGACAGCTTCCAAACAAAGATGACAACATTACCATTTCAGCCTGAACAGACATGACAGCCTGGTTTCAAAATTCATTTTGTACGTGTGAAAAGTTGGACAAGCAGAACTATAGCATTGATGAGACCTCAAATAAAATTCATTTATTCAATCCATTTTTTCAACAGATGTTGAATGGAATGTGTAGGACAATTGCCTCAATTCAAAGTGAGAGCAGTTGGCATGGCTGTGATTTTTCCAAGAATCTTCTTTGGTGCCATGGAGTCAGGTGCTAAGTAAGCAGAGAGTTAGAGTTAACCAAGGGTGTGGTTTTGCCAAAGCCTTGAGTTGATGAGGTGAGGGAGGACAGCAAGTTGAGGGTATGCAAGGAAGTGATTAAGGTGAATAATCATAGGATTGAAAAGTGAATTTTATTTTATTTATTTAATGTCCAACATGAAATTTTATTTTTCTGAACAAAAACAATACAGAGATTATTATATTTTAATGTAATTGAGAACATTAGTTGAGTTGCCTCAAACACATGGCAAATAATTGCATAATACTTTTTTAAATATATATTTTATTTGAAAGATGTAGGGTTAAAAAAAGATGTGGGGTACAATTCAGGATTAGATATACAAGTGGACATTGTCCAGGTAAATTTTGGGCCTCCCTTTGGTCCCCACTTTGTCTGGTTTGAGATCAGGTACCCTTATTGATGTTATGTACTCCCCCAACCCTGACAGTATCCCACTACTGCCAATCCCTTTCTCACAGTATTATGGTAAATGTTCAAGGTCCACTTATGAGTGAGTAAATTTTATTTTAAAAACATTTTTCAGGTGAACCTTGGACCTAAGAGTCTTGCGTTCCAAGCCTAACACTGCTGCTTACTAGCTGGGTAACTGAAGCAAGTCACACTTTCTTTCTAGGACCGAGTATCTTCTTTAAAATGAGGTGAAATGGACCAGGAGCATTAGGAGATGGAATCTCTAGAAATTTGGTTGAATGAGTGATATGAGATTTCTCCTTCTGCTGAAGTTCATGAGTCCATGATTCCTCCTTGGGTACCCACTGCTGGGTGTCCACTAGGAGAGAAGGAAGGTTACTGATGTTTAAGGGATATAAAGAGAAACACTTGCAGAAGAATCTCTTCTTCACTGGGCTCTGATGTCAGTTTCTGATCCTGCAGCTAAAAAGAGATTCCAATGGTGGCAAACCTCCTATACTAAAAGCACACAGTCGACTTTAGTTCTGAGCAAACTTCAGACCCTGTGCGGCTGAAAGACGATATTGAACTGGGAGTTGGAAACCTGGATTCTAACCTAGCTCTGTCACTGTTCATGAGTCCCTTCTGCCTTTCAGGCCTCAATGTTGTCATCTGTGTCATGAGTGACATTTAATTTCACTAAGCTTTTGCCCAGCTTCCCCCATTTCCCTGCACAGGCAGCATCTTTTTGTCTTCAGCTTGCCTGGCTTGTTTCAGACTCGGGATTGGCACAGCACCGACAAATTTATGGTTTTACAAACCCAGAAACATGCTTTGCAAATAAATGATGAAGACATTTAAAAACATTGCATGCAAACACTATGGTCTTGAACAAGGACAGGACCTTGGAAGAGTAAGAGGACTGGAAAGGTGTTGATAGTAGAAACGCCTGTCTGAATTTAAAACCAGCTGGGCAATAACCACAGGCTTCCGAGACCCACTGGTGCTAGAAATACTGAACGTCACTTTCCCCAGTTTGCTAGGCAATTGGGGTGGGAAGTGGGCAAATCATTAGAAACAAATGGAAATTTCTAGTGAGAAAATCTTTTTCAATGGTCATTCCATCTTTCTGAATCCTTGGGGTCTATTGCAGAACATTTTAATAACTCTCAGATCCTTGTAAATCTGTCCACTCCACCCCAACAGCATTCTCCCCCTGATCCTTGGTTTTTATTAAACAGAGAAAACAGGGCTCAAGCTCAGAAGCTTTACCAGTCCAGAATTTGGTAATATTGTTTTCTTTTATTGCATTTAATTTTGTGGTTACTCTCCATTAATGGCAAGTGATAGTATTTTTCCATTTAGAGTGGCCTAAACATTTTCTTAAAATACATGTATTCAAGTTTTTAAAAAACTGAGTTGGTTTCTATAAAAATATTATGTAATGATGTAGGTTCTACACAGATATGACAGCATTGGGCAGATGGTTCCTGGAGTTTGGGAAACATTTGTGGGTGGTATTCTCCAGCACGACTGGGCACCTCTCAGATAGGGGTGTGTCTCTGGACACCACAATGGTGTTTGTGTTGCCATATCTACTAGGTTCTAACACCTCTGGGTAACACGCTCAGTCTCTTTTTTTATTTTTAAATAATAATCTCTTGTAGAAAATATAGAAAAATTTGTAAAATAGAATGAAAAGTCACCCATTGTCTCAGCACTCAGAAATAACCACTCCTAATATATTTTTTCTTTCTCTGTGCACCACCATAGCTGTTATTATAATGTATGTATTTTATTTTTGTAGTCTATTTTATTTCATCATATTATAGTATAATCATGAATGATATTATTCAAAATTCTTTATAAACTCCATTCTAAACAGCTGAAGGGTATTTAATGTAGAGAAACCCCTAATGGACTTAATCATTCCCAGGCTGTCGGATATTTATCGATTCTCCCTGTTGAGTTGTTTCCAGTTTTGTCCATTATAATGTTATGACAAATATCTTTATGCATTTCTCTTTGTCTTCATTTTAGATGGTTTTCTAGAAGTGGCATTCCTAACTGGGAAGATTTTTGAGACTTTTGGGATACATGTTGCTAAACTTTTTTCAAAAGGATGAGACCTGGAGGTATTCGGATTCCATGACCCTAGGTGATGGGATATCTTCTAGTTTGTGTGCGCAGTATGGGGTTTTTACTAGAAAGAGCTCAGACTCTGCTACTTTGGGCAAGTTACTCAGCTTCTCCAACTCCTGTTGGTGCAGGTCTCACCAGTCACTTCCTGGAAATCCAAAAGTGAGTGTTCTTAATACCTGGACTCAGAATGCAGAATTGCCCTTACCCAAATGTTGAGCGCACGAAAGTAGAGGGTGAATATTAAATTGAGATCAGAGCTTGGATACAGAATCCAACTGAGTGTGTTGGTCATGGAGACTGTACTACACTGAAAACCAATGCAGAGATGATAAATCAAGGAAATGGGGAGGTTGGGTGCTGAGAACCAGGAAGGAGGTTGGGATGAACTCAGGGGACCACAGGGATTGCTTTGTTATGGACTCAGGTGGTTTATAAGGGAACAGGATTCATCTCTTGTGCCTGGGGTAAGGTGGAGAGGGAGGAACAATATTCTAAATGAGGACTACCCAAGACTCTCCCATTACTGCCAGCATCTCTTGACTGTGTTAATTGTCCGTATGTCCCACAGTAAAGCAGTCAAGTATTCCCTGGTCTCCTGCTCCCTGACAGCCTCAGCTTGACCCGTTTTCCTGTGGGGGCTCTGCTCTTTGACAGCTCTGCATTTGCATGTGCCTACTACACATGCATTACAGTGGCTTCAGAGGTGGGAAGAAGTGGATCTTGACAACACAATCACATAATATACAAAGCACTGCCAGTCTACACATGTAACAAAAGTTCACCTGCCAGGTGCTGGTTGGGTACCAGGGATATGTCAGTGAGCATCTGGACACAAATTCCCTGCCTCATGGCAGAGTCATTCAGGGAGAGACAATAAATAAGTCAAATGCCACATAGTGACTGCAATAGGGAGAAAATGGGGGCATGGATAGAAACGGGGCTATGGAATGTTGGGGGTCTGACTTTTTAGATATTTCAGATAAGGCCCAGGGGGGCCCTACCAAGAAAGGCTTTGGGGTCTCACTCTGTCACTCAGGCTGCAGTGCAGTGACATGATCACGGCTCACCGCAGCCTTGACCTCCTAGGCTCAGGTGATCCTTCTTCCTCAGCCTCCTAAGTAGCTGAGACTACAGGCAGGCCACCACACCTAGCTAGTTTGAGAAGGGCTTTTTAATTCCACAACCGCCCTTTAAGCACAGGAGAGATCCAACATTTATTGTACATCTAGTATGTGCCAGGTATTACATATTATTATATTCCATTTATTTTTTTTCCTCTCTGATTTACAGATGAAGAAAGGAAGGCTCAGAGAAAGGAAGTCATTTTTCCTAGCTAGAAACCAGTTCTGATGCTGGAAAGCCCACGTGCTCTCTGGAATCCCACATTCACTTCTTGAGACAGTTAGCCAGACCAGCCACAAATTCGTGAATAGAAAAGAAAACAGGCTAGACAGTGGTGGAGACCTGCAGAGACAGGACTGGAGTTAATGTCACCTGACATCATTTCCCATCTCCTTTCCACTTTAGTAGATTGTCTGGGAGCAATGAGTGCACTTTATTGGGCTAAAGAAAGAAACAAAAGATGCAGGGGCCTGTCAAGAACCTCTACACATGTGCAATGGCAGATGCTGATTTAATGAGAAGAGGTGACGACTACATGGCTTAGTCCCAAATGTGCATTGCATTGCTCTCTTGGACAGCTGCAAGGAGACAAAGTGTTCTAAGCACTTGCCAGTCAAAGGATGGGCTCCCGACCAGCAGCATGGGCATCACCTGGGAGCATGTCAGAAGTGCTGAATCTCAAGCCCTTCCAAGATCCACTGGATGAGAGTCTATATGCCAGCCAAGTGATCATGTGCCCAGTTAGTGTGAGAAGCCCCGCTCTGATTGCCTCCTTTCTCAGCCCTGTCCCGTGGTGTGTAATGCTTCTACCTGCAATGAGGCTGGGTGTCTGCACAAAGCATTCAGCCAGCCTACAGCATCGGCACAGGAGGACCCACATCAGCAGGACTGTGGGGCTGGAGGGACATGGGCAGAGGCAGGGCCCCCTGCAGTTGCTGAGCTCTGGGTCTCTTCAGCAGCAGCAGCTCATGCTGGAGAGACTGGGGAGAGGGCATGGGATAGTGCTGTTTCTGTTTTGCTTCTCCAGTTGCACTGAGACAAGGACTGGCAGGAGGAAAGTTCTTTGTGATAAACTGAAACCCGAGAAGGAATCTGCAGGAATAAACAGAGCCTTCAGGTCTTGTCAATTCTGATAGATGGAGGCCTTTGCAAGCTTTAATTCTACTTAGTTGTTGTTTATTGATCATTTACTACGTGCCAGACATTGCGCTAGGTACTGAGAATACAGAGGAAATAAAACTGGCCCTAGTGTCATATCAGGAAGGGTCACATTCTTGCATGTGTCTTTGTAAGGAGGTAAGATGGGGGGCAGATCTGTAGGGATTGAGCTATCTCATAGTGTCACATGGGCCCTGAAGGGAAGGACAAGGGTTAAGGAAGGCTTCCTGGAGGAGGTAGTTCCTGAGCTGTTAATAGGCTACGAAATGCTCTATGTATAAGCTGCCCCACTCCACACACTCACCATGCACACTCACTCACATGTACTCACACTCACATATCCACCCTCTCACTCACACATCCCCATATGCATTACATGCACCCACATATGCTCACATCTACTCCATCCACACACACACATGCATAGTCATGCCTACCCACATATACGCATATATACACACCACACCGCACTCACCCACCCACCCACATACACATACACACATACAACACACTGCAGTATTTACCTGGGGAAATAGCACCCACTCCTTTGCAGAAATGTAGAAAATGCACAAGAAGTAGCTCATGATTTATTATCAAAATTCAGATAAAATTAAAGTTCTAACTTCTATGAAAATCTTCTAGATTCGTTTTCCCGATATTTTCAGACATGAGGGAATATCTCATGGTTACACTCAGATACCTCTGGGATGTGGTTTAGTCTTGATAATTGTCATTACGTATCAGTGAATGTAATTTGATAAAAACTTCCAGGGCAACGAAAATTCCCATATATAGTCCCCAGATTTTGTTGTAGCATTGGTATCTCAGAGGATGTATTTATTGACACTGGGGCACTATTCTTAGGAGTCTTGTGCCTGACTCAGGGAGATGTGTTTGTGCCTTGCAGGTAAGACGGGGACTAGAAAGTCCCCAAACCTAAGAGCTACAGGTGATATTTGAGATAAATTAGTCCTTAACCTTCTTTCCTAAATCAAGTTCTCATCATCCTTCTCAATGCCAGCAGAATAAAATGCAAACTTGCTCTTCACACGGAAAAAGCCCCTGGACATATTTTTCTGTGCTCTGTCCTGGAAACCTTTCTACTGAAACCTGCTCTGGGTCCCAAGAAATAGTCCTGTACCCAAAACCCTGTGCCTCATTCTGCATCCAATCCCTGCCCAAGCAGTTCCCTCTGTCTGATAAGTTTCCCTGTCCCACTTCACTCCCCACCACCTGTCAAAGTCTTCAATGGTGAACTCCAGTCTCACCTCTTAGAAGCTTCTAGAAGTCAGCATTGGGCTTTGGCATTAAACAACCTGCATTCAAACTCCAGCTCTGTCACTGACAGGTTGACCTTGAATATGTTGGATTTTCTGAGCCCCAGTTTTCTAATCTGTTAAAAAAACAAACAAAACGAAGGGGGAGAGGGTAATACTTCAGTTTTACTTAGTTTTTCAAGGTTAACTGAGACGATGTGAGTGAAACTGCCTACATTATAGGAGATAGTCAAGAAATATTTCAAGGAATGTTCTTCCTGGATTGGTTGGATTCACCATCCCTTTTCAACAGTTCCAGAGCCTTCTGTACCTTACTTGCACAGTTGCCTTGGATCAGAGGTTTCTATGTTTGTAAGGTTGGCTCACAAGCTCATTTTGGTCATTTCTGTATCTTCCCCTGTGACTTTAGCATATCCTTGCTCAAAACATTAAATTGAATAGACCCTTCAGGTGTTGCTCTCTTTTTTCTGTGACATTCATCCCACTGGCCTCCAGGTCTAAAGATGGCAAAGCTGCCCACACATTTCTCCTGGGTTCCAGCCCCTCCTATCTGACTGCTCAAAAGACACCTCAGGGTGCAGGTCTAATGGGCACCTCACATGGAGCCTGTCTGAACCTGGGCTCCCTGCGTACACCCCCCTATAGTCTAGAACAGTGGTTCTCAAATGTGGGTGTTTTTTCCCTCAGGGGACATTTGGCAGAATCTGGGGGTATTTGTGGTTGTCACAACCAAGATGGAAGGAGTCCTTTCTGGCATCTCATAGGCAGGGGTCAGGGACGCTGCTAACCATCTCACAATGCATGGACAGTCTCCAGACAAGGAATTATCCTACCTCCTGTGTCGATAGTGCCCAGGTTGGGAATGCTGAACTAAAGCGAGCCTATATGTGGTTGGTCACGTGTGGTGCTGTTCTGCTCACAACTCGCTCATGGCTCCTGTGTTCCTCAGGGTAAGATGCACAGTCTTCCTAGTGAAGGACAAGGCTTCAGGGTTCTGCTTCTCACCTGCTAGGATCTCTGCCATCTCTCCCCACCCCGCCCCCCTGCCAACACTTCTCCTCTCTCTTGCCTTGCCTGTCTTCTCTGCCTCCCGCTGTTCCTCCAGCAGACTGGGCACCCTCCTGCCTCAGAGCTTTGCACCCTGTCCTGGAATACTTTTCCCTGGAACATCCCAAGTTAACCCCTCCCTATCTTCAAGTCTTTCTGCTCAAATGTCACCTTACAAGGAAGCCTTTCCTGTCCACCTTGTTGAAAGCTGCAGCCCTTCCCGGCACACTTTCCTCCTTGCTTGCTGGACGTGTCTCCATTGCACTGATCATCTCACACACTCATTTATGTCTTGCATTATTTTCTCTTCCCACTAGAGTGTGAGATCTTCAGGAAAGAATTTTTTTGTTTCATTCATTGAGATTTCCTACCATCTGTGGCTCAAATTATATTTGCTGAATAAGTGAATAAACCAATATCATACTGTCTGTCCCCAAGTTACTCCTCTTATATTTTCTAATGGATTCATGAAACCATCATTTAGTTGACACCCAAGTGTCAAAATCCAAACTTGCTTGAGTTTTCCCTTTCTCTTATTTGTCTATTTATTTAATTTAGAGATGGGGTCTTCTTGTACTGCCCAGGCTGGACTTGAAGTCCTGACCTCAAGTGATCCTCCCACCTCAGCCTCCCAGGTAGCTGAGACTATAGGTGTGTTCCATGGCACCTGCCTTCTCTTTAACAGCTTTATTGAAACGTAATTCTCATACCATACAATTCCTCCATTTAAAGGGTACAACTAAGCCGGGCTCGGTGGCTCAGCCTGTAATCCCACGCCTTGGGAGGCTGAGGTGAGTGGATTGCCTGAGCCGGCGGGTTCGAGACCCGCCTGGGCAAGTGAGACCTCATCTCTACAATAAATCAAAAAATCAGCTGGGCGTGGTAGTGCGCACCTGTAGTTCCAGCTACTCGGAAGGCTGAGGCGGAAGGATCGCCGGAGCCCAGCAGGTCGAGGCTGCGGTGGCCGGAAGCGGCCACTGCACTCCAGTCTGGGCGACAGAGTGAGACTCCAACTCAAAAAAAAAAAATAAAGGGTACAACTAAATGACTTTTGGTACATTCATGCAGTTATTCAACCATCACCATGAGCAACTTTAGAATATTTTCATTCCCTCAAAAGAAGCCCCACACTTCTTAGACATCACCCTCCAATTTCTCCCTCACCCCTTCAGCCTATTTCTCCCAGTCTCTGACAACCACTAACCTATTTTCTGACTCTGTGGGTTTGCCTATTCTGGACATTTCCTGTAAATGGAGTCATATAGTATTTGTGACTGTCTTATTTTACTTAGCATGCTCGCAAGGTTCACCCATGTTGTTGCCTGTATTAGCATTTCATTCTACTGCCAAATAATAACCATTAAATAGATGTACAACATTTTGTTTATTCATTCACACCTGGGGACAGGCCTTTCCCTCTTCTTGAAGTGCCTTTTCCCATCTCTCATTCTCCCCTAGGAAGCCTTTCCTGACCACTCTCCCTTGGTGGTGTCCTGAGCAGGCCTCCGTTGGGACCCTCATCACACTTGTGACAGTGCATTCACTGGTCTCTAGTCCCAGAGCTCTTCAAGCCCAGGACTGGAATATTTTTCATCTTTGGGTCCTCAGCCTGTAGCTGCCTGACATGTAGTAGGTGGTAATTTGTTTGTTTTTGGCGTGTACATGTTGGGGGTGATGAATAGCATGTGGGAGTGAACAAATGAATGTCTACTAGCCTATCTAGGAGCGGGGCCCAGGTAGGCCAATCTTACCAGCTGCCCAGCTGTGCGTCTCTGAGTCCCAACAGTATTCCTGGAGACATGCAGCTGGCTCTGCTCACCCCCAACCTGGCCAGCGAGTCCCACACACGTCTTCTTGCTACTGTGACACCTCCTTGCAATTCCCCAGTCTTGGGCCCTGGAGCCAGCAGGTGTTGACCGTACAGGGGGCCTGGGTGGGACAGTCCTTCCTGAAGCTAAAGGCAAAATGTCCCAACCCAGAGATCAATCCTATAAACCCACTTTCAAAGGCCCGAGTGGGGTGGGAATGTCCCTCATCCCTTCTTCAGCCATAAATCCCCAGGCTGGGACGGTAATTGCCTCCTCCCAATGAAGCTGTAAAAGGCACAGCATATCAGCAGGGGTAAAGAGCATGACTATAAACGTCCTCTGGGAGAGGCTAGGACTGCCTGTCCTCTGCCCACAGAGCTTTCCTTCCCTCCTGCATGGGCTTCACTAACTCTGGGGGGGAGCTGCTGGAGGTTGTGGGGCTCAACAGCTAGTGCCAGAAGCTTCTGTGGGCATTGATTTGTCCTGTAAATACTCAGGCTCCTTTCTGCTGTTCGGCCCATTCTGATGCCACTTGATTCCCGTGAATAAGAGGAGCACTGTAAAGGGAGTCCAGCTCGGCTGTTCCCTGTGCTCTCAGGAAAGGGGTGGAGTGGGTAGACCAGAGGACTCTGGAGGCTGCTTTCAGCTCTAATTCCTCAGTTGCTCCATCTGACAGCAAAGCTATGTGAAGGTTTTCCTCTTGGGTCCTGAATTATAAGGAAAACCATGTTTGAGAAGACTAGACTTGGAGGCTGGGCGGGGTGGCTCATGCCTATAATCCCAGCAATTTGGGAGGCAGAGGCAAGAGGATTGCCTGAGCTCAGGAGTTTGAAACCAGCCTGGACAACTTGGTGAGACCTTGTCTCTTCAATAAATTAAGGAAAATTTGCCAGGCATGGAGGCGCATGCCTGTAGTTCCAGCTACTTGGAAGGCTGAGGTAGAAGGATTGTCTGAGCTCAGCAGGTGAAGGCTACAGTAACAGTGAGCGTGCCACTGCACTCCAGCCTCAGCAACAGAGACTCCAACTAAAAAAAAAAAAAAAGCAAATTTGAAAATAACTACTCCTTGTGTTTTATTTCTCCTGTATCTGGCCTCTGCATCCTCATGGTACAGAGCAGAGAACAGCACTGGATAAAGGAGTCTCCAAATCCTAAATTCAATTCCTGTCCTGTGTCATCAGGACCAGGTCATTTCCCCCTCTGTAGGCCTCAGTTTTCTGATCTGTAAAATGGGAGTATTTAATACCTTCCCAATTCATTCCACAAAATCTGCTGAGAGCCTGCCATGTGCCTGGCCTAGTGCTAGGTGCTAACTCTTGAGGCGCTTGCTATCTGCTAGGGAGACAGCCAAGTAAACAGGTGATTGCAATATAGAGTGGAGAGTGAAATGACAGGAATCAGAATAAAAATAATGAGGTAGCTGGCACTCATTAGGTCTTATTAGTGCTGGGCTTGCCTGTCTGCTAGGGGCTTAATGTGGATCATTTCATTTAATCCTATAACAACCCTATGAGCTGAGTACTGCAAATATGCACATTTTACAGCTACTCAGGAGAAGCTTCCCAGAGGAAGTGATGTGTTAGTCGATTGGGACTTGAAGTGAGGATAGGAGTTTGGCAGGCAAAGCCCAGGGCTGGGAACAAAGGCCCTGTGCATCCATGAGCATGGCTCGTCCAGGTGGAAAGGGAGCTGGTAGATGGCAGAGGGTGGGGCAGCAGCCATGAGGGATCTTAGAAGGGGGTTAATGAGGAGCCTCAGAGGATCAGCTATGTCTGGGGGAAGACACCCCCCCCCCTCGGTGGCTAGTTAGAGGGAGATGGGAGACCTACAGACCTGCAAGTGACCGCAATGCACTCTTGGAGATTGTTGTCCTAGTTTCAGGAAAGAGCTCAGGGCCTGTGCCTAGGGGCTGGGACCAGAGGGGAAGCGTGCTCGTGCTGGCAGTTGTGCTGGCAGTTGAGGGCAATCGGAGCCAATGAGACTGTGTGTCCAGGAGGCCCGAAAAGGCAGAGACCTGTGTGCCAGCATCGGCCCCAAGGGCCATGGTCTCATCCCAAGTGACCTGAGACCATGCACCACACACACCCGGAGGCGGAGAACCACCACTAGGCCTTTCTGGCCTGGCAAGAGCTCCTCAGAAAGATGGCTAGGGGCCAGGCCTGAGGAGGAAGTTCCCCAGCCTTACAGAAGAATACTTTATGGACTCTTGTTAAATGGAAGACAACAACAACAACAACAAACCTCTTTTCTTCTTGGCTTCTGTTCATTTTCTGAACTATCTTCAACATCTTAAGTACCATGGAGAATTTATCATCTCATCATCATATTTGGAGAGAGTAATAGTCTAAGTATAAAATCTGTGTGCATTAAATAAACCATTTCTATACATTTTTAACAAGTAGATGAAAAAAACAAATCTGCCTTTAATTCAATTTGGTAGATTATTTTTGATGACCACAGGGGGTCCTTGCACTGGGCTGGATTCTCTTTGAGTAAGAACGAACTTGCAATAAGCAGATATTAAGCAACTGCTATACACTGGAAGTGAAGGAAGTGCTGAGGGGAAGGAGGCAGGGCTTCTGCCCTAGGAAGGAAAAGTCACACAATCTCTCTAAGCCTTAGTGTTTTCAACTATATAATGGGCTAATAGTACTTATTTCACAGACTTGGGAAGAATGGAGACAATCTTTGTAAAGTGCTTGACATCAGTGACTTTCTCTGTGGCTGTTATAAGTTAATCTGGTCTTTACAATGAGGAAATGGCCCAGTGCCAGTGAGGAAGGTGGGTAGGGCAGTGCAGAGAGCACGGGCATTGCAGGCAAATCTACATGGGCTCAAATCCTGGCTTTGCAATTTATTAGCTGTATAATACCAGGCAAGTTTTTAAATCCCTCTGAGCCCACTTTCTTCATCTGTATAATGGGAATAACACTGCACCTTTCACAAAGTTGTTCAGAAGATTAAACTAGGTAATACAGGTGAGGTGCAAGTACTCTGCTTCAGGTGTTTAACAGAGAAGGGTAGCCAGAGAGGGTGACTCCTCGCCCAAAGTTGCAGAGCTAGATGCAAACCCAGGTCTGTCTGACCCCAAAGTCTCAGCTCTTCCCACCCTACCACCCTGTTGACTGGATGAACAACTTGTCGAGGGAATGGACAGTACCAGAATGGCTTCCAGGAGAGCTTCAGTCATTTTTACAAGCAGCCCACCTCAGTTCTCTCTGACCACATCCCAGTTTTGTTGTAATAAACACCCTTTACACCAGGTACTTAATGGACAAAAGAGATGGTACCTATTTCCCAAATGCCCACTGTTCCTTCCCTGGTCTCAGGATAGGATACTATCCCTGGCCAACATGGCACCAGGTTGGATAGGATTTGCAGGGGTTGCCATGTGAATGGTATTCTGGACAGCTGTGAGGAGCTCCATTTTTCCTGCTCTGGGGAAGCTGGAGACTTAGCATTGGCATCAGGATGTCATCTTAACCAGGTAGATACAGCACCAACTGCTGTGGATGAAGTTTCTAATATAAAGACTAGTATTGTTTCCCTTTGCTCTTTTCCCAGCCCCAAATACAGATAATTACCCACAGAACTTTACAAATTATCCTATGCAGACATCCAAATGGAAATGCCCAATAAGTGGTTGAAAATAGAGGACTTGAGTTCAGGGCTAGAGATGGAGACTTGGGCACTGGTAGGGAAAGCTATGTGAACTGGTGTGGTTTTGGTTGGATTCCTCTAGAAGCTGGTCCTGAGAAAAGGATTTGGATGCAAGTAGCTTATTTGGGAAGTGATCCTAGGAAACACTGGCAGTGGAGAGAAGTAAGGCGGAGAAGGGAAAGCAGCCAATAAAGAGTGCCTTTGGGGCCAGGTGTGGTGTGGCTCACACCTGTAATCCCAATGCTTTGAGAGGCGGAGGTGGGAGGATGATTGAGGCCAAGAGTTTGAGCCCAGCCTGAGCAACATAGCAAGGTCCCATCTCCACAAAAAATAGCCAGGTGTAGTGAATGGTACATGCCTGTAGTCCCAGCAACTCAGGGGTGCTGAGATGGGAGGATCGCTTCAGCCCAGGAGGTTGAGGCTGCAGAGAGCCACGATCATACCACTTCATTTAAGCCTGGGTGACACAGTGAGACGCTGTCTCAAAAATAAAACAAACAAACAAACAATGTGCATTTTCAAGCCAGCTACTGCTATGGGTAACTGAGCTTAATCCCAACAAATAACAATAACAAATAACTCCATCCAACGACTTCCCTCTTCTCTCACAAAATATCTGTGAGTGGCCCCTTTGCTCAAGCCCCACATTTTTCTGCATCTTTACCTAGTTTTCTCCTCATTCTATCCTGACTCAGAGGAATGAATATCCCCTTTCCCTGAACACACGCCTTCACTTCAACTCTCGACTGATTCCCTTCCAGCCCCTGCATCTTGCTCTAACAGTGGCCCTTACCACTCTCTCCGCCTTTCTCTCTTTGTCCTCATTCCTTTGTGACACTTTGTAATGGGTTTTCACTTCCCCTTTTTCCTCCTGTGCCCAGAAACCCAGGGGCTTTTCTCAGATTCTTTACTCAGAGGAGTCTCCCTCAAGCTCCTGAGACACGTCCAATCACCTTGTTTCAGACACAATCCTACCTAATTCACTTCTAAAAAATTCTCATCTCTAAAATATGAGGACAATCTAGCTACATAACATAGCTGTGTAAGGATTAGAGGTTAAATAAATAAACTGTCTGGTGCAGAGTCTGCCACCTAATAGGCACTCAGTACATAGTAGCAAGTAATACAGTCACCAAGCTCAATTACTGGGGTTTGTAACCCACAGAAGATCAGAACAGAAAATTATAAGGAGAGCTGATAGAGGCAAGAAGTGACCTCTGATGACTTGACACTGAGAAAGGAAACAGAACAATTCCAAACTGCAGATATAATAACTCAAAAAGAACAGTGGTTCAAGAAGCCAGGCAAAGAGGCTCACATCCTGTAATCCTAGCACTTTGGGAGGCTGAGGTGGGAGGAGAGCTTGAGCCTGGGAGTTTGAGACCAGCCTGGGCAACATAGTGAGAACTTGTCTCTACAAAAAATGATAATAATAATAATAAATTAGCTGGACATGGTGGTAGCCCAGCTACTCAAGAGGCTGAGGTAGGAGAATCACTTGAGTCCAGGAGTTTGAGACCAGCCTGGACAACATAGTGAGACCTGGTCTCTACAACAACAACAACAACAACAACAACAACAAATTAGCTAGGTGTGGTGCATGCCTGTAGTCCCAGCTACTTGGGAGGCTGAGAGGGGAGGGTCACTTGAGCCCAGGAGTTTGAGGCTGCAGTGAGTAGTGATTGTGCCACTGCACTCCAGCCTGGGCAACAGAGTGAGACCCTGCCTCAAACAAAACAAAACAAAACAAAAAACAAGGTAGCAGATGAACAAGGAAGTATTTCAAAGCCATGGAAAGGATGACTTGATTATTAAATCAATGGGGCAGGGACAACTGGCTAAGTGCTTGGAAAGGCATGAACATCTCTGCCTCACACCATACATCACAATAAGATTGTAACATCTGTTATAAGTGTTACATGTCAATTAATCAAAGACTGGAAAACAAGATGCAATGATAGAGAATTGGTTAGATTATTGTATATTGATACAATGAACTATTATCTAGTCATTAAAGTCATGTTTTAGAAGAATAGTTAATGCTCATGGTCTAAGTAAACTAGCAGGCTACAAAAAATATATAGCTTATGGCAACCACTGTGGAGATTATTATTAATTTTTTTAGAGACAGTGTTCACTATGTTGCCCACGCTGGTTTTAACTGTTGGACCCAAGTGAGCTTCTCACTTTAGCCTCCTGAGTAGTTGGGACTATAGGCATCCACCACTGTACCTAGTTACTGTGTAGATTAACTCCCAACAATAAATCCAGGATTGTGCATACATGTACATACACATTTGGAGTGTAAGTAGACACATGGACACACACAGTGTACAATTATAGCTTGAGACTTTAATACTCCTTTCTTAATAATCCACAGAAAATACAGATAATATTCTGGATCATAAAATCGATATAAATAAATTTAAAAGGATTTGAATGATACAAAAAAGTATAATCTCCAAACATAATGAAATTAAGCTAGACATCAATAACTGGGGAATCTCAAAATACTATGAAATTAAATAAGGCAAAACCACAGAAACAAAAAAAAAATGAATGGTTTCAAACAAATAAGTGTAATTTTTTTATTTATAAAAAATTGTGTATTTATTCTTACATGTTTAAACGTTAGTCACCTTCAAAGTACTCTTTGTTTATGCAATATACCTATCCAGACACTTTTTCCACTGCTCAAAACAGTTTTTGAACTTGTCAGTTTTGATGCTTTTTAGTGCTTCTGCTGTTTTTTGTTTTACCTCTTCCACATTGGCAAAATGCTTCCCGTTGAGGACTTTTTTCAACCAGGGAAACAATAAAAAAGTTGCTAGGGTTGAGATTAGGTAAATGGGGGAGGGCATATGGGGGGGCAGGAATCATGCAGTTTTTGGTCAAAAACTGTTGAACACTCAGCATGGTGTGGGCAGGTGCGTTGTCATGGTGGAAGAACCAGTCACCTGTTTGCTGTAGCTCTGGGACGTTTCTTCCGCAAATAGTGATGCAACCTTCTCAAAACTTCCAGATAAAAACTTTGGTTTACCGTTTGATCTGGAGGAATACAATGTGAGTGTACTACAAGGGGCCCACCCTCCAAAAGATAATTCTAGTTTTTTGCCCCCCCTGTATACTCATACAAATGTACACATATCATTAAAAAAGTCTGTAATGAAACATATTCAAATGATAACAGTCATCATCAGAGGGTGGTATCTTACTTTATGTACTTCTTGTTTTGTTTTGTTTTCAAGTGTTCCACAATGCAGACTAAAGTAATTGAAGCATGTTAGTAAAAGAAAGTGAAAATAAAATTGAGAAGCAGACCCTATGAAGAGTGGGAATCCACGGGGCTGAGCGGTCCTTATTCCTAATACATCACCATGGAACCACCAAACATGATTCTATTTGTGGCACCTGACAGCATGTGTAGACTGCATTTCTCTGGAGAGAAAACCTTTTGCTCTCGTAAGTTTACTATACCACTATATCACAGAATATACAGGTTCTCAAAAGAATGAAGACCACACCAGCCTGGGTCTCTGTTTATCACAAGTTCCCCAGATCATTCTGAAACACACTGGCCTGAGACTTGCTGTCATCGCATGTTCTAAAATAGTGGTTCTCAAATGTTACTGTAATTAGAAACTCTCAATGGTAAAACCATACCCCAGGTCACAAAACTCAGAATTGGGGTAAATGGGGCTGTTCACCTACTGGTTTTGAAATTTAAAAATTTTCCTAGTTGATTTTAATAGGCAGCCAGGTTTGGAAAGCAGTGTTCTAACGTCAGGAGCAATCTGTATACCTCCTGAGACTGAGAAACACAGCTCTGGTAAAAGCCAAGACTAAATGACTTTGTGTTCTCTGTCTCCATCTGCTGGCTATTCCACTACATTGCTACAATTACCTGTACAATTTGGGTATGTTGTAAATATATGCAGTCCTACTATACCTGGTAGTGTCGTCTATGGATACTTAACGGTGAACATACAGTCTGCACAGCGAGAAAGAGATTGAGATATTGCGCACACATGCACACGTGAGAGAGAGAGAGAGAGAGAGAGAGAGAGAAAGGGAGGGACACACAAATGTGGTTTGGGGATTATATCCACTACCACCACAATCAGGTTTACGAACAGTTCCATCACTCCCTCAAAACTCCCTGAATCTTTCCTACAGTTGCGTCCTTGCCTCACCAATTCCTGGAAACCATTCATTTGTTTTTTTGTTCCTGTGGCTTTGCCTTATGTTATTTAATTTCCAAGTATTTAGAGATTCCCCAGTTGTTGATGTCCAGTTTAATTTCATTATGTTTGGAGATTATACTTTTTTGTATGACTTAAATCCTTTTAAATTTATTTATATTTATTTTATGATCAGAATATTATCTATCTTTTCCATGGATTACTAAGAAAGGAGTATTAAAGTCTCAAGCTCTAATTGCTGTTTTGCCATTTCTCCTTTCAGTTCTAGCAGTTTTTGCTTCATGTATTTTAAAGCTCTGTTGTTAGGTGAGTAGACACTTAGGATTGATATGTCTCCTTTATGAATTAACCCTGCTATGATGGTGTCTAATTTCTCCTTATTCCTGGTAAATTTCCTTGCTCTGAAGTGTGTTCTGTCTGACGTTAACATAGCTGCTCCAGCTTTCTTTTGAAGTTTGTATGATTTATATTTCTTTTTTGTCCTTCTATTTTTAACCAGTACTATTTATTTTAAATGGATTTCTTATAAGTAGCATATAGCTGGGTCTTGGGTTTTTGTTTGTTTTTATATTAATCAATCTGTTTTTTAATTAGAACATTTTGATCTTTTAAATTAAATGTAATTGTTGATAGATTTGGATTTAGGCCTAATATTCTATTGTTTTTTATTTCTTCCCTGTGTTTTTCATTCCTGTTTTGACTTATTATTTAAATTTTTTGTTATTCCATTTTATCTGAGTTTTTTAACTATATCTTTTTGTGTAATTTTAAAACGTGGTTGCTTTAAGGATTACCAAACACTGTCAAACTCTCCATTGCCTATTTAGATTCCTTTACCTTCCCTATTTATGCTGTAATTTTCCTATGTATTACAACTGCAGTCATTGAAAACCCCATCAGACAATGCTATGTTTTGCTTTCATGATTATATGTATGACAGAGAACTTAAGATGAGAAAAATAGCTTATTATACTTAATTATTTCTCATTTCTGAAGTTTAAGATTTCCCTCTGATATAATTACCTTTCTGTCTGAAGAAATTCTTTAGCATTTTCTTTTTTTAGTGCAGGTGTGATGGCAACAAATTCTCTTAGCTTTTCTTAACCTAAGAATGTTTTATTTTGCCTTAATTACTGAGATATATTTTTGTTGAATGTAGAATTTTGGCTTGGAAGTTCTTTTCCTCCAACACTTAAAAAATGTTGCTCCACTGATTTCCGAGTTCTATGGTTTCTTAGGAGGAATAATTGTTCCCTTATATGTAATGTGCTGTTTTTCTCTGGTTGCTTTCAAGATTTTTTTTTCTGCATCTTTCTTTTTGAGAAATTTATTTGTCTGGCCATGGGTTTCTTTGAGTTTATCCTGTTTGGGGTTTGCAAAGATTCTTTAATCTATTAGTTTGTCTTTTGCTGAATTTGGGGTTTTCATCCACTCTTTTTTCAAATCTTTTTGTCTGTGCCACATACTTTCTCCTCTTCTTATGGAACTCCAATCACAAAGATGTTAGAATTTTTGTATTGTCCTGCAAATCTGTGAGGCTCTGTTCCTTTTTTGTTCCTAATATTGTTCTCTCTGTTCATAATGGAATATTTCTGTTGGGTTACAGTCAAATGAGCTGACTTCTCTGTCATCATCATCCTGCTATTTAGACTACCTATTTTTTAAAAATTTCATTTATTTTCCAATTCTAAAATTTCCATTTGGTACCTTTATTTATATCTTCTATCTCTGCTGACTCTTTTGTTTCATGACTTCACCTCTTGGAATATAGTTATAATACATGTTGTAAAGTCCTTTTCTCAACATCTGTGTCATCTCAGAGCTGATGTCTGTTGAGCACCTTCCATATGAAATGTTAAGGTTTATCTGCATATCGGGCAATTATGGGGTGGTATCCCGAACACCTGAATACTGTTATGAGACTGAGTAAGAAGAGGCACCTATTATTATTCTACCATGTTGGAACCCTATGAAAAATGTCGATTTCCTGCTTTAGCAAGCAATCATCCTTGTTAGGTTCAGACCACAAGTTCCTACCTGCCTTCTGCGGGTTGTAATTCCAGTGTCAGTTTAAAGCCTTTGCAGTGCTGTTCTGATCTGTCCCATGTGTGTATCACACAGTAGCCAATCTGGGACTAGCCAGGGGTCTATCCCAGGTTTAGTCCTTAAAGCCTTGAGTAGGCTGCGTAGGGTCAGATCCACACATGCAAAGCTCAGGCATGAGCCCAGGAGTTCATTTACAACTTTATGGGATTGCTTTCTTGGGTCCCCTCCTTTCTGAAATCTCAACACTTTACAGTTTGGGGTGTGTGGGCGGGGTCCTCTCTTTCTGGTCCTCTGGACAGAAAGCTAGGGTTTTAATTTTTCTGTCCTGCCATACGGTTTCTGTGACTGGGCCAAGCATGGAAGGATAGAGAGAGAAAAAGCAATGAGCATTACATCCTTTCTATTGGGACCACATTTCCCCTAACAGAGAGAAGCACTCCCCTCCTTTGAAGTTTTAGGACCTACCTGGCTGTCACTGCTACAGTGGGACTGCCTCTGGGCAGGTGCTGAGAGAAAAGAAGCAACAAAGGGGGGATTTCTGCCACTTTCTCTGACCTATAGGGGTGCTCTAGGACCAGAAACAGAAGGCTTAGAGCTCTGTTGGTATGCAATTCCAGGTTTGGGTCAGTATTTGAGTCCAGGTCAGGAGATACCAGCAGGGAGTTTTGGGGGTCGATAAACCAGTAAACTTACTGCCACTTTGGTGGTGCTTTGAATTTGCTTTTCCTTTCCTGAACTTCCTGCTATGACTTTCTTTTCTGAGCTAGTTGCTCCATTGCATTTAGTCCAGGATTTATAGTTGGATTCAGCAGGAGAGACAGGATGGAGTATGACTGGAATGAGAAAGAGAGATGGATTTTTATTTAACAGGGGCATGGATTTCAAAAGGCTAAAGAATGTTACTTCAGGGTACACTAATTTGGGGAGAAATTTAGCTCTTCCCCCACAGTGTGCTGGTTATATTCCTGATTCTTTGAATTTTTGTGTTCACTTTTCCAGACGAATTTGAGAATCATTCTGTCCTTTAAAATAATCTAATTTTGATTTTGATAGGAATTAAGTTAAATTTATAGTTTTTGGGGAAAGTAGCCTTTTTATGATATTGAGTCCTACAATCTAGGAACATGATATACCTTCTCATTTTTAAAAGTCTTCTTTTATGATCATCAGTAATATTTTTTATTTTTTCACAAAATCCTTGCATAAGCCTTGGCTAAATTTATTTCCTGGTATTTTGTTATTTTTGTTACTACTGTGAATGTGTTTTTTTTAACATAAAAAAACAAATTTGGTTATTGCTGATATATAGAAGAGTTACTGATTTTGGCATATTTACTTTGTAACCAGCTGCCTTACAGAACTTTTATTGGTTCTCCTATTTTCTGAGTTAATTTTCTTGGTTTTCTGCACATAATGATTTGTAAATTCAGTCTCTCATACTGGTTTTCTGTGAATAATGATAATTTGTAACCTCTCTTTTTAAAAAAACTGAAACATTTTATTTTTGGTTTATTTAATCACATTGGCCATTAAGTCTTGTAAAATGTTAGGTAATCTTGATGACACCAGGCTTGCTGGTCTTGGTTGACTTATTTTAAGGAAGTCACTGTTAAGATTGACATATTTTATTATGCTAATAAAGTATCTTTTAATATTTTAAAAAGTAATTTTGATCAGAAAAAGACACACACTGTGTTTTATCACCCTTCCAACATCCATAAAAATGACCATTTGGTTCTTATTTCACCTATTAATGTAATAACATTTTGTTAACAGCAGTTCCTTTATTCCTACAGATTCTGGTTGATCATGAAGGGGATCATACAGCAATTGTTCTCAAGGAGGGGCTTTTCATGAATTGTGCCTGGTGAGAGGCTGTACCACAACTGCATCCCTCCCCTGATTAGTCCAGTGAGCCACTGTCACTGGTTGCTACATTGTAGTCCTCAGGTGTGTGTGACAGAAAAAACACTGAATGAATGTTCATCATCCGAGACGCTGACTTCACCCGATATATCGTCCTTGTTCCCTGGAGCTGAGGGTCACTTTAGGTAGCCTAGGTTTGAGGACTCAAAGTCCATACTAGAAGCAGACAGACCTCAATCCCCAAGATCTTACTCCAGAGAAGCAGCAGAGACATCCAAGCCCAGGAAGAGTAATAAGAGGCACCATTTATGACTGAGTATCTCTTTGTGCCAGGCTCTGAGTCCAGTGCTTTATGTTATCATGTGACCTGCTCCTGGACAGCTCCATGAGGTACCGTTATCCTCATTTTACACATAAATGGCCAAGTGACTAGTCCAAGGACGTAGCTGTTAAGTAGCAGAGTCGTCCTTTAAACACCAGGTGTAATTCCCGAGCTTGTGCAGGCTGGATTTCCGAAGATTCTCAGGATGGGTCATGAGGTAGAACCGGTAGAACCTCTCCCACTTTCAGTCCCTTCCCTTCCGAGAGGGACTTGCAGGGGCAAGATGGGGGACTGGCAGGGACAAGATGGAGGGCAGCTTCTGGCAGGCCACAGAGGTCCTGCGGTAGTACCTCTCCCACACTGCTGGGCCCAAGCTCCCCAGCTACCACTTCACCTAAAAGCACAGAGAATTCCAACTGTTTGTCATTACAAAGGCTCATGATGTGTTTACAGTATTTCTTCCTACTGCTCTAAAATTTCAACGAAATAAATAGCTGGCATTTATTAAATCTCAGAATCTAAGAACTTCCTATGTATTAATTAATTTATCATTACAGCATTCTTATAAAGTAGGCACTATTATCCCCATTTACAGATGAAAAAAATGAGGCAGGGAGGTTAAGTAACTTTCACAGACAGAAAGCCACAGAGCCAGGGTTTAAGCCCAAGCTCTTAACGCTCAGTTCATTCAGACTGTGTATTAAGCAAAGTCTGAATGAACCAGAATAACTAAAATTTACTTAACTCTTATGTTGAAAAGATGGTGAGGATTTGCTCAAGGTCTGTATTCATATACAAATATCATAATCAAAGAATCTTTTGCCTTGGTGTTTTATTGGAGGTTTCCATCACCATAGGACACTTGCTTTACCATTAACTAATACTGTGGAGGAGGTTACAAATGGGTGCTTTTAGAAAAGAGTTCTAGAAAGATGTAGGAATAGCTGAGGTGGCTCACGCCTACAATCCCAGGACTTTAGAAGGTGGAGGTGAGAGGATTGCCTGAGTCCAAATGCTCAAGACTAGCCTGGGCAACTTGGCAAAACCTCTATAAGAAATCAAAAAATTAGCTGAGTGTGGAGGCGCGGGCCCTGTGGTTCCAGTTACTTGGAAGGCTGAGGCGGAAGGATCACCTGATCCCAGCAGATCGAGGCTGTGGTGGCTGTGAGTGGGCAACTGCACTCCAGCCTGGGCGACAGAGCGAGACTCTAACACACACACACACACACACACACACACAAAGAAAGGTGTAAAGAGGTTTCTTTTCTTTCACTGGTCATAGGAAAGGTTCAATGAGGAAGATAAGTGATGTGACATAACTGTCAGTCTAATGGACTAGCCCCCTGTGCCTGGATGACCTTTCGTCCAAATTTTTCTTTTAAACGTCAAAAGACAAAAAACAAAACAAAACAAAGTTTAGACTTTGGCACTCTGCACTACAATTCTGAATCAGCCAGGCTATCTGCTGTTTCTGCTCAGAGTTCTTTATCGTCTGTGTGGCTTCCTTTCACCAAGGCAACTTCATGTAGGTACCAGCACAGGATATCTGAGAAGAGCTCCTGCCCTCTGTTGTACATGCACCCACAGTGCCATGGTGAGGAGAGAATCTGCCACCAATCAGGACAGAAGCAGCTACTCCCAACTCCTAGAGTTTCTAGAGGTGCTTAACCTTGGTTTTTTTCCTGTACACAAACAATAACATCTATATCAGGACCTGGAAACCTTTACAGAAGCTAAAGTTTTATTCAAGAAAGGATATGAGTGAGTCATCAAATGAAATCATTAAAGACTATTTCACAAATATTTGATCAAGAAATCCACCAGAGAAAACTCAAACAGAATAATAACCTATTTACGCCATTTTTACTTTTTAAAAAAATGACAAGTAAAGAAGCTGCTATTAAGAATGTACTCGGGTACCTGCATAATGAACATTTGTATACCTAACCCTGAATTGTACCCTACATCTTCAAAGTAAAAAATTTTTTTAAAAAAGACTGTACTCACAAGAAGAAAGTTCCAAGATTCAACATAGGGTAAGGCAGGTTCAACTTAGTCAGCCTTCTGTAACAATTCATGTTCTGAATAATCTCCAAAGAAAAGCAAGTTTAAGGAACGTTAACTATGGGTGTTTTTACTGTGCTTGTAGTCTTAATTCTCTGGAAGCTGGTATTCTACCAATGGAAAATTGAGCCTTTAGTTAGCCTGAGTATTCTGTTCCCCAGTCACTGCCTAGAAGCGTTTCCCAGCAACCAACAACACAGTAGAGGAGGGAAAAGATCAACTTCAGGGCAAAGAAGAAAACTGAAGATATATGCTCTTAAATGTGTACTTTAAGCTAAATAACAATTAACTATTACCAAAACCCATTCCTTGTATCTTCTCTATCCCACATCAATATAAAATATTTTAATTGGCCTATACATCCCTAAGTTCCAAACTGAAACCAATGTCAATAAATTGTTGGTGGTCAAGAGCAAAATGCAAACTTTAAACGTAAAAAACTATTCACTAGAAATTACTTTCATAAGTACTTGGGCACTGTAAACACATAATTTAGAAATCTCTCTTTGTAACCAACCATATTACACAAATAATCCTTTTTTAAAGGCACAAATTAAAAGGTAGTAAGCAACCATACATTTGGTGCATGGGACCACACTCTCCTACAGGGCACTGGGAAATTTAGGTAGAGGTTGTGGCCTAGGCTAGAGGCCTCTGCTTGCTGGGAGTTAGCTCTGGTTACCAGATTACAGGGAAGTGCTGGAGGGTGGGGAGAGCTCCAGGTTTGACACTTAGGAGCTCAGAGCAGCAGCTACTTACCAACTATGAAGAACTGTGTATTTTAGCAACCAGTGCAGCTATCCAGTGCAAACTGGCTGAACACCAGCTCTACTTGCAGCTTCTATAAATATGAATTGTTAAGAACATGGGACTGTGGACACACTATTTTTCATTAGTTTATTATAAAAGAAAAACAATTCCTGGAGACACAATACACATTGTTCTAATTTCTAGATCTCTCTACTTATTTTCTTTTCCAGAGTCTAAACACCCTTCACAACCCCCCACTCTGCTTGGCCTATACCTCAACCCGACTCCCTGGCTCCTGGATGCACAGGCCAGAGGCTCCAACAACCCTGACCTCAGACAGTGTGATGGAACCACTCTCCGAGGTGGCTGGGCCTTTGAGAAAATTTAAATAGGAGCTAACTCATTCTAAATAAATGTGAATGGATGGTTTCTGCCCCCAAAGTTAAATCCTGTATATCTTATGCTCAAGCTCAGGTCTTCCTATTACCATATTTGACATCTGGAAAGTATGGTGTAACCTTCACCGATTTGTTAATCCTAGGAGTGCCACTTCTGATCCAGATGAGTCAAAATAAACAGTCAGGATATCTTCTAAAAAGCCCACAATGGCCCTTTTGGATGTGTCTCCAGCCAGTGCCTGGACACTGCTTATGTGCTCCAGGGTCATTCTGATCGTTTGGTCTTTCTCCTTTGGGCTGGGGGGTGTTCCAGAGTCATCTCCCTCTGCTCCTGATTTTAAAAACTGTAGGATATAGGACTGGATCATATACCCATTCAGTTCAAGGGTTTCTTTGATACAGGGCAGGTCTGAGGCACTGGCCAAGCTCAAGAGGTGAATCAGTGCCTGGCAGATTTGGGTCCGTAGGCTGGCACAGTACTTGAATTCCAAAAAATCTGTGGTGTCTTCACTCTTCTGTAAGGCAGTGACCAATGCATTCCAGATCTGAGCATACTGGCTGACAGACCCATACTGCTCTCTCTTGCCTGGGACAGAAAGGGCAGCAGCAGATCTAATGCGCACTTTGAAGTTCTTGCATGATGTCACAACCGATGTCAGGGCATTGAAGGCCTGGGAGGTCCAGGGAGTTGTCCCTAGAAAGAATCCACAGTCATGAAAACAAGTGAAGGCTTAGAAATAAGTGGGGTGAGTGGAAAAGGGTGGAAGGAATCATATACATGAGTGTTCAAGATGGTCATCTGATGTGTTCATTTCATCTTCACAATCATCTTGTAAGATCAGGGTGGTGAGTGACTAACTGTGGGATCCTAGGAAAGAGGCTGAGGACTGACCTCCACCTCCCCTTTTCCCTAGACCAGCCTGCTGCATGCTTAGGGCCTCTGCTACCCAATACAGGATCTTTGGTGACTTAGAGAAGGGCTTCTTATCTGGGAGAATTCTATCCCACGGGGTAAGGCTTAGCGGGAGAAGAATGGACTTAACTGCAGCCCCACCTGTGTTCTCAGATTGGCAGTTTTCAGCAGTGTGCAAATCACATAACTGTATGCAGCAACCCTGCTTATGCCAGCAAAAAAAATATTTCCTCATCTGCTCTGGCCATAGCAAGTTATGTATTTTATTGAAAAGAAAAAGAAAACTTCTAATTTCAAGAATATAATGCCCAGATTTCTATCTTTTCTCCAAGCCTGTAGGCCCTATGAAATCAGACTGCTTTCTTCCTTACCAGAGTTACCGCTACCCACTCCATTTTGGGGTGTCCTTATTCCTCAAGCTAGGAAACAGTAGAATGCAGCTTCTCTAACATTCCTAGCCCTTCCCAACTTCTCTTTTGCCTCTGAAGACAAGTGAGCAGGCCCTTTTCATTTGGTGGATGCTAACGCCATTTACAATGGACCTCTACAATGGCTGGGGTCCTAGAATCTCACGTTCTGACCCATCACCATCCCTTTTAAGTTTCCTGGCTTCCTTTTCTTATGTGGCTCCTGACAGTTCTGCCACTCGATTCTTTGGAGTCCTCATACTTCTCTCTTCTTTGGAGCTCTGCTTTCATTCTAGATCATGCAGTCCCCTCTCTTCAGGTCAGCCTCTCTCTCTCTCCAGTAAGCTGAGGGCAAGGGCCAGACAGGAAGGCAGGTAGGAACCATCACTCCTGAGGTACCCTGGTTTCAAGGGTTTCTTGTCTGTCCAGAAGGTAGACACTCACCTCAATGGGTCCCAACCCCAAAGGCAACCGTGAGGTTACTTTTCTACCCGCTCCTGGCTGACTGGTTTTCCTGGATGCTCTAGGCAATGAAAGGGAGCACAGCCAGATTCCCCTAACCTGATGCATGCTCTGCTAGTCCAGATAGTTTTCTCCTCTTTGGGAATACACCCTTAAGATTCAGATCTTGGCAGAGGGACAGATGTATAATGCAAATGCTGGCATTCAAAGTGAATGGGATTTGGAGGCTATGATCCGTACACCTAAGCAGCTACAGGCCCTGAATGATATACCAAGGTGCATGATGTGCCATTAATTAGAGACAGAGTCCTCCTTATATACAGCATCCACTTCTATACCACAAGCTCATATGGAATTTCCAATTTGTATCCTCTTTCTCCCATTCCAGTTTTTTCCTTTAGTTTTCCTTGATTGTTAAAACAATATATGCTTATTGTAGAAAATATAGTGAATGAAAGCAGAAAAAATCCTACTCGTCATTCCATCCAGAGGCAACCACTGATAATAATTAGGCCAATTCCCTTTCAGTCTTTTTTCTACTCATCTATTGAAATCATCTGTAGAAATAATTTAATACCTGTTTTAGTTTGTTTAACATTAGAAGTGTTTTTCCAGATTATCAAATCTTTTTTGTAAAAATTTTAAAAGGCAACAAGATATATCAGTATATATCCCACTGAATATATAATAATTTAGTTCACTATTCCCCTAAACTTCGGTTTTTAATATGTCATCATTTTTTTCTAATAGTGTGATAAATAACATTGTGACAAACATCTTTAACAATTACGTAGACTGGTGTGTGCTGCGCAAAGAGGCTCTCCACTAGGGAGAAAAGGGATACTTTCTTACCTAAAGGAAGGGCAGGATTTTTAAATACATTTCCCATTGCATAACAAGCATTCCATCGGACTTTCATGGCAGCCTCAGTTAGGACAGTAGAAATCAGGGCCTGGATAGACTCCTCAATGATTTCAGCAAATCTGGGTTTTTCTATATGAGAGGGTTGCAAAAAATGAAGCAAATTCCCAAGGGCCCGGACTGCATTGCTTTTTACCTAGAATAAAATATAAAAGCCTTATAAGTGTGATTTGCTAACGAGATGTTTTCAAAAGTATAATTGCAGCTTTAAAAACCTAGGAAATCCTCGACTTTTTAAAGCAAGTCTTTGGAACACTGCAAAGTCTTGTCTGGTTAACATTCTAAGCCATCAGAAAGTTGAGGTTCTACAAAGCTTCTCTCTGATGTGTGTGTGTGTGTGTGTGTGTGTGTGTTACACAGAACCTCAGAGAGGTCTATCTTCCTTGTTTTACAGAGATGAAGTATAAGGCCCAGGGACAACAAGACAAGGCTGGCTTGTAGCAAGGCTAGGAGGAAAAGCCAGGTTCCATAATTCCAGTTCATATTTTCCTACTAGATTAGTGTGTCTCAACCTTTGCAGTACACTAGAATCACCTGGGGGAGGCTTTTGCTTTTGTTTTTAAAACCAATTCCCAAGCCTTAACCTCAGAATTTCTGGTTGAATTACTCTGAGACAGAGTGTCCCAAGTGATTACTAGATTTTCAGAACCATTGTACTAAATTAAGCAGTTGGTGTGGGTCAGGCACTGTGCTGGATGACTTAACATGAGGCATCTGAGTATCCAGTGAAGTACATGTAACAATTTACATGTTATAGGTAAGGAAACTGACCTTCAAAGAAGTTAAGTAATACACTAAAGTCACCAAGCTATTAAAGGGAAAGCCAGGGCCTGAATCCATGTTCCCTTGATCTACAGCTTAGGCCTATGCATTTTAAACTTTTTAGTGAAATTGGGGGCACTCAAAGCCAGGGGTTGCTTATCTTTCTTTAAAGATCTTTCTTTCTTTCATTAAAATCTTTAAATTCTACTTAAAGATTTTTTTTTTTGAGTTGGAGTCCTGTTCCATCTCCTAGGCTGGAGTGCAGTGGCATACTCACAGTCACTCCAGCGTCGACCTGCTGGGCTCCGGCCGTCCTTCTGCCTCAGCCTTCCAAGTAGCAGGAACTACAGGCACGTGCTACCACACCCATATAATTTTTGATTTATTGTAGAGACAAGGTCTCGCCAAGTTGCCCGGGCTGGTCTTGAACCCATGGGCTCAGGCAATCCACTCACCTCAGCCTCCCAAAGTGCTGGGATTACAGGCTGAGCCACTGAGCCTGGCCAAATATATATATATTTTTAAGCCAGGTTAATATTAAAATAAACCTGAATATACCACAAAGTATTACAATGGGCACTGATACTTTTCATGAGACAGGAGACAGTAAAGAAACTGTATAAGTTATGGAATGGGCCACTTTATACCCCGAGCATACCTTCAATCTCCTTTGAATAGGGGTTCATTTGGTGGAATAGTATAGTTGCAGCATAACTCACCAGCTATGCTGCAACTATAATATGCCAAGTATCTAGATGAAATATGCAGGGTTGTGAGTTTACCTTGTCTTTATCCTTGGATGCTTCTATAGCTGCTCGCAACATTTTCAAGAGCAGGAGACCAGAGAACTCTTCCTGGAAACTTGGGTCTGGTGTTTCCCTGTTCCACCCAAAGCAGGCAAAACATGTTAAAAAGTAAAATGCATTTAAATATATATTTATATTTACACACACATACAAATATATTCACCCAATATAACTATATATACTTCAGGAAAACTAGTTTAACAAATCTGTCTAAAATACACTCATTACTTACAGTACATATCTTTTGACTCAATAGTTCCACATCTAGGAATGTCTCCAAAAGAAATATCTCAAAATGCAGATTCCATGCACAAAAATATTCACTGAATGTAACAGCCTATAAGCCTAAAGCTTAAAACAACTTAAATGTTCAGCAATAGAGAAATGGTTAAATAGTCATCACACAGTGATGATTATGTACTAGTAAGTAAGGACTTACAAAGAGTTAATAATAGAAGAGAATGCTTATCTATTTGACTCATGCATGTCACACATTCAGGGTTAAGTAACAAAAAGCAGTGTGTGAATAATAAGTTACCTCTGAGGGGGAACTGGGGTGTTAGGGTAGGAGAAAGGCTTTACACTGAATGCCCATTTGTACTGCTTGGATTATTTTTTTTTAAACCTGTACGTATGTTACTTTAAAAAAAATACAAAAACTATATTTAAAAAGTAGGGTAACCATTACTAATGTTTTGCTTTTGTATTTTCTTTAATGTGGCTATATGATCTCTACCAGCACATAGCATTTTTAGTACACATATATCTTAATATAATCCTAATGCAGAACAGCTTAGCAATTTTTATTACTTGAAGGAATATAAAACAGAGCAGGAAGACTGACTGAATATGGGGTAATTACTGCTAGCTCTCTCATGGTAGAGATCAAAGATATCTACTTGGTATCTCAGCCTCAGAAGTCACCCAGGGAAAGCAAGCTGAGTCACCTACATGTTGACAGTCAGAGTGTCTGTCAGGTTGCCCAGGGACCAGGCTGCTTTGGCTCGAACATTCAGAGACTTGTCTTGAAGTGACATCAATATTGCATTTGCTGTATCTGCAACAAATATGACATCCTATAAGATAAAATAAAACACTGCAGTTACTTTAGGAGTTCACACTGCTATCTTTGAAATTCTCAAATTTACTTTCAGATAAAGCTATAAGCCTTTACTGCAAATTTCTATTTGGAGGTCAAAATTCATTTACATAATCAGTTTACAGTTCTTATATTTTACAACTTGGACATTCAACAAAATCCCAGGAAAAGCTCTCCCATGATTTGGGTATGTGCCACGAACACCCAAGGAGCCTATAGAATTTGCTCTTGTGAACATCTTATAACCTGGCCTGTGACAGTTACCTATGAATTCTGTACTGGGGCTGATTTCCACCTCAAGAAGCAATGTTCTGATAATAAAATGCATTTCCAAAACACATCCTACTCACTACACACCTTTTGGTGAGATAAATGTTACAAGTAGAAATGAAGAAGAACTTAATTTCCTTCTTAGTAAAAATTATATTTGCTTTCTAAAAGTTACTATTACATGGGAATGTGCCATTTCAGTTTTATTCAATCATTCATTAATTTAAGCATTTACTGAGCAGCTAGGGTAACAGGCAGTGTGCTAAGTAATAAAAAATATTAATAAATGAACTACAGGTATTACCATATTTTAGTAATAACTAAGGAAACCAGATTATAAGCAATTTAATTTCCTTTCTTGCCCAACTCAGGAGCTCTATATTCACACAAAAAAGTTGTTCTGGACTATCAAAAAAGGCAGAGAGCTAAACAGGCTCCCTCTGACCTGTCTGAGACAGGGAAACAGCACATAGACGCCCAGGGCCCGCGAGGTTGCAGCTTTCACTAAACGGTTCTTGCTGTCGTTCAGCCCGAGCAGCATCGTGATGCACAGGATCTGCCTGTCGTTCTGCAAGCAGAAGGTGGAAAAAGGAAGGCGAATGAAACAACCATGAGGCAAAGGCTTCCACAAGTGACTGAAATATCTGTGTTGTGTCCATATTCACCACTGTGACCTTGAGGCTACCCTGGTAAAGAGCAGATTCAATTATTATCTGAGCACTCACTTCATCAAGGCAAACATAGCATCTCATGACATTTAGCTTTACAACTGTGTGAATTAGGTCATTTTTATTCTTCTACTTCATTATTAACCCAATTTACATAAATAAGAACAAGAGACAAAAATGCCACTGAGGACCAAAGAAAAGGAGCAATTTAGCCGGGTTCGGTGGCTCAGCCTGTAATCCCACACTTTGGGAGGCTGAGGTGAGTGGATTGCCTGAGCCCGCGGGTTCGAGACCCACCTGGGCAACTTGGTGAGACCTCATCTCTACAATAAATAAAAAAGTTAGCCGGGTGTGGTAGCGCGTGCCTATAGTTCCGGCTACTCGG
>CAUYQG010199368.1:0-20528 GCA_963574415.1 Tarsius wallacei | reverse complement strand
CATAGTATTATTTGTATGCTCTTCCACTAATCGCTATAAGAGATCATGACTGTTTATTAAGTATACGTGTAAGTTTTTAATCCCAACTCTGTCCTCCTGAGGCTTAGTGGTGGGCAACTAAGTGATCACCCCCTTTTATCTTGACACAATTATTTTTGTACATGACATGTCACAGATGGTGAGCTTTTTTGGGTGGGTGACAATTTTGTTGGGTGGAAGCAGATTGGTAGTTTTGATTTCTTAGTCTTGACATTGTAATTGATTGTGTGTCCTTTGGGCAAGATTCCACCTTTGTGAACCTTGTTTTACTGATTTGTGAGATATTTTATCGGTATTTGGCAAGAAAATATTTATGAGGTAGAAAGAAGAAATTACTCACTGTCAGTGTGGCCTTCAGTAAATGTCACTTGAAAGAATGACTGATGAGAGGCGTTTCCTCTGTAACGCTGCATGACCGCAGAAGATTAGGTAGCTCTGGTTTTATTAAGTCAAGCCATGATTGTAGCATATTGCTCAGTGTATTGTTTTCCTTTAGTGAGAGTGACATCCCTAGGTGGATCTGGAGTTTGGCCCATCAATGTGTATTTTATAAACACTCCAGGTGAGTGTAAAGAACTTGGCTGCATCCCTGATTCCCAGCCCCTGACTCACCTCTGGCTGCTGCCCCACGTGTCTCTTGGCTGTCTCATGGGCATCTCAAAAGCACCATGTCTAAAGCTTCTGAGTGCCCCCATCCCCTGCCCCCCTCTGCCACAAAGCGTTTTTTTCTCTGTCATGTCAGTTAATGGCACTGTATTGTGTCTCATTGCTCACCCTTCTCCTCCATCAACTGCCTTTCCTGTCCCAGTGCACACTGTCACCCTTGTCATTTGCATCACTGCCTCAGTCTCTTACTGGCCTTTGGTGTCTGTTCTTGCCTCTTGACAGCTCTCTCTTTATAAAGTAAAAGACATGCTTGTTTGTGCTGTTCCTCCTTTTTAATATCTGTAATGACCTTCTTTTGCACTTAGAGTAAAACCCACATCCTTTCCAAAGGTTTCAACAAAGCCTGTACGACCTCTGCTTGCTGTTTGTGCTGTGTCCCGCAGTGCTGTGGCCGCACTGGCCTTCCTCTGTGATGTCTGCCTGCCCTGCTGTTCTCTGCTGTTCTCTTTGCACGTGTTGGCTCTGTGCAATGCTGACTGCTGCCCATCCTTCAGGGCTGGCCTGACCATCATACCTTCACAGAGGTGCAACCTGAGAGCCAGACAGGCTCTCTGTCCTCCAACGTTTCATCCTGCAACTTTCTTCATAGTGCTGATCACAAACACATACTTGTAACTTTGTTGACTTGTTTGCCCTTTCTACTAACACCCCCACACCTGTGGGTTCCCCAGGCCTGGCCAGGCCTGACTTGTTTAACTGTGTGCCTCTAGCGTCTGCTTTCCTGCCTGGCTTATGTCAGACCCTTAACAGATGCTTGTTGAATAAATTTTTATTACATATGTAAACGTTCTTTAGATCTACCAACTTAACATATACAGAAAAAGAGGAGAGGATGTTGAAAGTAGGCTGTGTTATACAATGAAGCCACTGCTTATTGGGGTTAGGGTAGGAGTGCAAGACAGAAATCAAACAGAAGACTCTTGAGAAACTTGCACATCACTCAGTGCAGAGAGTGTGGCTTTTTGTGTGTCCAACTTTGTGTGGTTATACGTATATACACACATGACATATGCAGCAACATGTGCTGTATAAGTCTAGAGAGAGAGATTATCTTCAGAAGCCAAGTCATTCATTAAAAACAGTATGAAGTTTCAGCTTTTTCTTCCTAGTTATCTTCAGCATTTTCTGTAGCTGATCTTTATCATCTTTAGAACAATAACTCTGTTATTAATGAAAATTTCTCTGAGGCCCTCGGGTTATTTTTTTCCCCCCAAATTTAAAAGTATTTAAAGTTAATTATAAACAAGATTTAGTTAAGGTGACTAAAACAGGAATTTTTATATTTAAAATGTATGTTTCTTAAGTTTTAATTAAGCTAGAAAAGTTGTGCTGTAAATTAGCATTTAAAAGTGATTATTTAGTATTAGAGCATTTTCTGCGTCCATCAGGAGAAGGTTGATGTGTAGTGAATGGCCTCTTTGGATGTTTGGCCTACCAACATTTTCAATATTTAGCATCAAAGCAGATCCCCTTATTTCCATAATTGGTTATGCCACAGATACAGCTCTTATCTCTCTGTACATCACCTGTGGTAACCTGAGGGTCCACTGTCCAAGGACAGTTTACAAATGAAGTTTCCAAGAAAGCAGCCACATGTGTCTACTTGTGAATTTATGAAAAATAGCCGTTGAGTCCTACTGTGTCCTACTTGTTGCGTAAAGATGGAATGCTTCTTGCCATTTGAAAAATTACTCTAGTCTGGGCTCGGCGGCTCAGCCTGTAATCCCGTGCTTTGGGAGGCCGAGGTGAGTGGATTGCCTGAGTTCGCGGGTTCAAGACCCGCCTGGGCAACTTGGCGAAACCTCATCTCTACAATAAATCAAAAAAATTAGCTGGGCGTGGTAGCGCGCGCCTGTAGTTCCAGCTACTTGGAAGGCTGAGGCGGAAGGATCGCCGGAGCCCAGCAGGTCAAGGCTGCGGTGGCCGGGAGCGTGCCACTGCACTCCAGTCTGGGCGAAAGAGTGAGACTCCAACTAAAAAAAAAAAAAAAAAGGAAAAGAAAAATTACTCTAAATTATAAAATCATCAGGCAGTTGGAAAAGGAAAGTTTCAATTTATTTTCCAGGCTTTGAATACACATATTTAATCAGATAGTTTGCTTTCTCTAGCTGACTTTCCTGAGAGTTAAATTTACCAACTTTATATTGTGACAATTTTCAGGCATATAAGAAAGTTGAGAAAATCGTGCCTACCACCTGGATTCTATGGTTTCCTTGCATTATATGTTTTCGTCTGTGCAGTCCTCTGTCTACCTTCTTTAGGGATGCGTGTAAAGTGAGTTACAGATGTTTCACAGATCACCCCAGACACTTCATGGGGCTGCAGTAGCCATAGACCAGAGGCACACACCTACAAGGAGCCATCCCTTGGGCTTTGATAAATGCATATACCTCGGTGGTGCAGACCTGGCCTGCTATAGAATATCAGCATCACCCCACATGGTTTTCACTTGCCCTTCCGAGTTAGTTTTCTCACCTTGTTCTTATTTTTTTCATTGTAGGTTAGTTTATCTTGTTCTGGAATCTCACATATGAGGACTCATGCAGCATGTACTTTGTGTGAGCTGTCGTCACTCAGCATAGTTTGTTTGAGCTGTGTCATGGTGTCTGGAGTGTCTGACTTGTTCTTTGTACTGCTGAGTAGCATCCTCTGTGTGAGCACACTGCAGTTTGTCCACCTTTCCATTCTCCTGCAGATGAGGACCTAAGCTCTTCTGTGTTTGGCTTTTGTGTGTAAAGGTGTCACCCCAAATGAGACTAACTTTGATCAGAACTCATATTGAAAAGCTTTGTTGGATAGCAAAACCCTTTTCTCATTCCAAATAAGACCATATTTTAACTTAAATTAATAATTGCAGACTTCATCCTCTTGTTTCAGTTTTAGTAGTTGTTAGCACTACTTTTATTTGCTCACTGTTTGAATTTTTCTTTGTTTTGTCAATGCAGTAAAATCTTTGTTCAACTGTTCTGATTGATTTGGCTAAATCAGAAATTATAGATAAGTAAAAAGAAGAATAAAAACCAGTGATAATTGCATCACCCTTGTCTGTAAAACATTTTTGTAACCAAATTGTATTTGGAGCGATAAGTACTTACACTTCTTTGCTTATGAATTCCGTGAGCCCATTTTTATAATTTTGAAGCCTCCTATTTTCACTTCACTAGAAATTGTGTTTCCATGTGGGGAAAAAAGTGAGTTTTTAATAGCCCTGTAGTACCCATCGTGTGGATGTGTTGCAATGTGTCTAATCATTTTTCCATTACTGGTTATGTGGGCTGTTTTCAGTGTTTAGTTAGCTGCTTAGAAAACACTAGGGTAAATATTCTTGTAGTTAATTTTGTCCAGTCTTTTGTATACTTCTAAACATAGATTCAAAGGACATGCATATTTTCCTTTGATAAATAATCATTCATTTTGCAAACATTGGGTGAATCTTTATATTGAAAGAGAATATGAATGAGTAAATGAGAAAGTGACAGGTGGTAAGCCCGGGTTTCTGGCCTGGAGTGCACAGGTAGTGCAGAGTCAACCCCAGAGGAGGAGGAGGAGTTAAGGATGGATACTCAGGGAGGAAGGGATGAACAGCTGGTGCTAAGGGTTGAGGTCCATCTTTTATGATCATGTAATCTCCTTGAAGTACAAAGTGAGTGTGTTCTTTTGAGAAGGAGGGGGAGATAAGGACGATGTTCAGGGTTTGACAAAGGTTCCCCAAACGTGAAATGCTGTATCAACGTTGAGTAAGTGGGAAGGTGAACTGACAGTGTAATTGCTGAGCAGTTTTGAGGGAGCCTTTGAGTTTGGAGAAAGTAAGGTCAGAGTGCTGAGAAAGGTTTAGGGGAGAGAAGTTCTGGGGTAAAGTTCCTTGGAAGTTACTAGCATTTAGATAAGGTCTTCTAGGAAGAAAGTCCCACTCATTAAAAAGAAAATGGCCTTGAACAGAACTCCAGCAACATTTAAAAATCATCAAAGGAGGCAGGAAAAGCTGGCATGTGAAGAGAGAAACAACCAAAGGAAGAGAGTACAGGCATACCTTGGAGATACTGCAGGTTTGGTTCCAGTCACAGCAATAAAGTGGATATTGCAATAAAGTAAATATTGTAATCAAGTGAGTCAATTTTTTTTTTGGTTTTCCAGTGCCTATAAAAGTCATATTTACACTATATTGTAGTCTATTAACTGGGCAGTAGTATTATATCTTTAAAAAAGATGTGCGTACTTTAATTAAAAATACTTTATTGCTAAAAAGTGCTGAGATTCATCTGAGCTTTCAGTGAGTTGTCATCATTTTGTTGGTGGAGGGTCTTGCTTCAGTGTTGATGGTGCTGATGGATCAGGGTGAATTGGCTGCGACAGTTTCTTAGAATAAGACAGCAGTGACGTTTGCCACATTGATTGACTCTTCCTTTCACAAAGGAGTTCTCTGTAGCATGTGATGATGCTGTTTGATAGCAGTTTACCCGCACAGAACCTCTTTCAAAATTGGAGTCAGTCCTGTCAAACTCTGCCAGTGCTTTATCAACTAAGTTTGTGGAATTCTAAATCCTTTGTTGTGATTTCAAAGATATATAACATCTTCATGAGGAGTAGATTTCATCTCAGGAAACTACCTCCTTTGCTCATCGATAAGAAGCTACTTCTTTTCTGTTCAAGTTTCATCATGAGATGGCAGCAATTTAGTCACATTTTCTGGCTCCACATCTAATTCTAGTTCTCTTGTTATTTCCACCACATCTGTCGTGAATTCCTCCACTGAGGACTTGAACTTGTAAACTCTTGCTGATGTTGATGTTTTAAATATCCCATGAACCAGAAGGGTGAATCCTTTCCAGAAGGTTCTTAATTTACTTTGCCCAAATCCATCAGTGGAATCACTATCTATGACAGCTTAGATTTGTATTTCTTAAATAATAAGACTTGAAAGTCAAAGTTATTCTTGATCCATGGGCTACAGAATGGATGCTCTGTTAGCAGGTGTGAAAACAGCATTTATATCCTTGTACATCTCCATCGGAGCTCTTGGGTGACCAGACACATTGGCAGTGAGCAGTAATATTTTGAAAGGAATCTCTTGAGCAGTAGTTTTCAACAATGGGCTTGAAATATTCAGTAAGTCATGCTCTAAGCAGATGTGCTGTCATCCAGGCTTTGTTTTTCCATTTATAGAGCACAGGTAGGGTAAATTTAACATAATTCTCAAGGGCCATAGGAATTTTGGAATGGCTAAATGAGCACTGACTTCAACTTAAAGTCATCAGCTATATTAGCCCCTAGCAAGAGAGTCAAACTGTCTTTTGGAGCTCTGAAACCAAGCATTGACTTCTCCTCTCTCGCTATGAAAGTCTTAGGTGGAGGCTTCCAATAGAACACTGCTTCATCTACATTGAAAAATCTGTCATTTGGTGTGGCCATCTACATCTATGATCTCAGCTAGATCTTCTGGAGAACTTGCTGCAGCTTCTCCATCAGCACTTGTTTCTTCACCTACACTTTTATGTCATGGAAACAGTTTTTTTTTTTTTTTTTTTTTTGAGTTGGCGTCTCACTCTGTCTCCCAGACTGGAGTGCAGTGGCCGCTCCCAGCTACTGCAGCCTCACCTGCTGGGCTCCGGCCATCCTTCCGCCTCAGCCTTCCAAGTAGCTGGAACTATAGGCGTGCGCTACCATGCCTGGCTAATTTTTTGATTTTTATTGTAGAGATGAGGTCTCGCCAAGTTGCCCAGGCAGGTCTCGAACCCACGGGCTCAGGCAGTTCACTCACCTCAGCCTCCCAAAGCGCTGGGATTACAGGCTGAGCCACCGAGCCCGACTGAAAACAGCTTCTTAAACCTTATGAACCAACCTCTGCTGGCTCCAGCTTTTCCTTCTGCAACTTCCTCACCTTGCTCAGCCTTCATGGAATTAAAGAGTCAGGGCCTTGCTCTGGATTAGGCCTTGGCTTAAGGGAATGTTGTGGCTGGTTTGATCTTCTGTTCAGACCATTCGAACTTTCTCCCTGTTAGCTGTTTTTCTTTATCATTCATGTGTTCACTGGAGTAGCACTTTTAATTTCCTTCAGTAACTTCCTTTGCATTCACAACTAACTGGTGGAAGAGGCCTAGGTTTTGACCTATCTTGGCTTTCTACGTGCCTTCCTCACTAAGCTTGATCATTTCCAGCTTTTGGTTTAAAGTGAGAGATGTGTGACCCTTCCTTTCACTTGAACAGTCTTTGCTGTCTTATATGGGTAAGGCTTGCAGCGACCCAAAGCAATTACAATAGTGACATCAGAGATCACTGACCACTGGTTACCATACCACATGATAATAATGAAAAGTTTGAGATATTGCAAGAATTATAAAAATGTGTTCAGAAACATAAAGTGAACACATGGTGTTAGGAAAAATGCTCCATGCATGGTTGCCACAAACTTTCAATTGGAAAAAAAACCTGTATCTGTGAAATGCAATAAAACAAAGTGCAATGCAATGAAACCTGCCTGCCTTTTGTAAAGAAGGTAATGGTTAAAAAACAAAACAAACAAAAAAATCAGAGTATGTTCTAGGAAGGCAGTGCTAATTTATATTTCCATTAGCAGCATTGAGAGTACTTGTGTTCCCACTTCCACACACTTTTTCCCCAAACAGGGTGTTACTGTGCATTTCTTTTCAATGGAATGTTTAGTAAAACCATTTCAGTAATATTTTGTCTGTGATCACAGGCCAAATTTCTCTTAAAGTATTTTTTAATTCAAACTTTTAAAGTCCAAATTAAGGATGCTTATTGCACTAACATATATTGCCTAACAAATTTGATCTGTTTTCCTATTCTTTGTACTCAGATAATTTTCACAGGAGGAAACTGACAAGCAGAAATGTTTCTTTGAGAGAGACTGATTGCTTCCTTCTTTTACTTAGTCTGAGGTAAATCACATGATTTTCCTGTCAAAGTTGAGGAGAGTGAGAATGTTTTGGAGGGTGAGGTGGGACTCCTGGGAGTGGCCAGTGACATGGAAAGGGAGGACTCCAACAAACGTTCTCTATACTTAACTACTGTCAACAACATTAGCAGGTGGAGGGACTTTACCAAATCACAGTGAAGTAAGTGGCTGCTGCTCCTAATTCCTCTGCGAGTCCCGAGAGCCTGTGCTTCATTTAAGAGAATTGCAGTGCAGTTCCGAGTTCTTCATTGCTGCAACCTGAGTGATTGCATCCGTTGTAACTTTCAGCATTGGTGCTGATTGCTGGTGGTGTAAGAAAGAAAAGAAGACCTAGGGAAAAGAAAGTCATTTCCGTTTGAGGTTTTAAGGGGAAAACGAATGTCTGTTCTGTAGACCTATGTAGGAACCAAAGGCAATCCTGAGTGCCAGCTGCCCTGCGAGCAGGCAGGAAGGCTGGTCACAGAGTTGGGAAGCTTGAATGATACTGGGCTGCCCTCTTTCCCTCCCTACTTGCTGCTTGAGTGTCATCTAGTGTGTTGTCTAGACATCTGCTCAAGTCCAGTCACCACAGCGCTCATCTTTAAAGCTTTGCATTGAGATATAATTTTGGATTTACAGAAAAGCTGCCTGGGTAGTAAGAGAGTTCTGAGTTCCCCTAAGTTCTTGTAGATCTTTATCTGGCTACCTTTAATACAAAACCGTTATATGACACCGGTGCACTTATGAAGTAAGTAAGTAAGTAATTCAGAAGTTAACTGACTACAGACTTTATTTGGATTTTCTCAGATGTACTGTTGCTGTTTTAAGATCCAATTCCGGATACTGTGTTGCATTTAGTATTTTAATGTGGTTTTCCTAGATTTTCTCTTAGCATACTGGGATTCTATACTTTGAAGAATTATACAATGTGTAACAATTTATCAAATGCATCTTACAAGAAAAATTAGTAAAAGGTTTTACTTCTGAGAGATATATTTTGGATGGACAAAACAGGAAAGTATTCTGAATATTTTTTAATTGTATGCTAACCTGTATTAGGCTATTTTTACTTTTAAATTTATTTATTTATTATAGAGTTGTGGGGTACAAGTGAGGATTTACTACATAAGTAGGCTGCATGCAGGTGAAGTTTGAGTTTCTAGGTGACCCTCACTTCCCCTGGTAGTGTACCAGGTACCTTTGTGTTGTCATGTGCCCTTCCCCCTCCCCCCTCCCCCTCCCTCCCTCCCCCCTCCCCTAGCAGTGTGTATTAGGCTATTTGTAAATTGAACTTTTTTTTTTTTTGAGACAGGATCTCACTCTGTTGCCCAGGCTGGAGTATAGTGGCACAATCATGACTCACTGCATCCTCCACTTCCTGGGATCAGGCTGTCCTTCCACCTCAGTCTCCCAAGTAGCTGGGACTACAGGTGCGTGCCACTGTGCTAGGCCAATTATTTTTTGTAGAGACCATGTCTTGCTGTGTTACCCAGATTGGTCTCAAATTTCTGGGCTCAAGCGATCCTTCTGCTTCAGCCTCCCCAAGTACTAGGATTACAGTCCTGAACCACCGTGCCTGGCTTAAATTGAGATATTTTTACGTATAAGGAATTGTATAAAATTAAATAACTAAGATGGGAAAGACTTCATACTTATGGCAGAATGGACACCTGTCTCTCAGCTTCCTCTAGAATGATGCTTTTCCTAATTTATAAATTAGAGACTGTGAGACAAGTACATGGCTATATTGCAAGGTAGACTATGACTAATCCCTTCTGTGTCATATAGTAGTGCTCAGGAGTTGGAAGGAGGATGTAATTATTTCCTAGAACGCTTCCTGCAGAGGGCATTCAGGCTTTCACTGCATTTACTGTGTGCCGAGCCCCAGGCTAGGCCTTGTGGGGCCCTTGTAAGGCTGCTGTTTGTGTGGGAACACGTTTCCTGATCTTCGCACTAGGCACAAATGAATCTTTGTTCTGGACAAAAGATTGCTTCCTAAAAGAAAATGTATTCTTGGATTAGTGTTTTGCTCTGCTACCAAGTATTTTATTCTGATACCTCTAACATGTTAACAGTTTCTCAGAGAGTTATTTTCTAACTTCAGAGAATATTATTTATGTTTATAACGTTACCATTCTTGGTATGTATCTGGAATGGTTCAAAGAAAGGATGTAAAAACAAACAGGAAAACCTAAATAAACCAGTTATCATTTGTACTCAGCAGTATCCTATTTCATTTATGCCACAGATGTACAATACACATGATTTCCACAAGCATCACAGACCCTCGTGACAAAATTAAAATGAACTTGGCTAGGGAGTAAAAGAAGATTTTGTTTATTTTTGGCATTTTAGTAATGAGATTCTCAATTTAAAGATATTTTAAAAGTGAAAATAAATAAGGCTAATCTAAAAAACCATATACTGTATTATCTCAAACTCCTGGGCTCAGGCAATCCTCTCGCCTCAGCCCCTACACCTGACCATATTATATTATCAAAAAGACATTTAAAAAACCCCTTATGTCACAGGAATATTAAAGTATACACTATGTGTTATTAAAAAGCTTAAAGCAATCTTATTTTTTAAATTTCTGAATGTGAAGATTTTCATATGAACAAGAACATTGAAAGAATAGTATGTCATCACCCATTTCTTCACCTGTAATTATGAAACTTTTTGAAAAATCATATTGTTTCAACTGTGTATGGCTGCATGATATTTATTTGTATACACACACACACACACACACACACACAGACACACTCAGACACGCAATGTGTCTGGCTCAGTTGACAGTATGTTGCAAACATCAGGCTTCATCTTCTACACCATTATAATACCCTTGTTACATTGGAGATACTTGACAGTTCCCTAATATCTGGTGTCTAGTACATATTCAGATATCCTCAGCTATCCTAATAAGATTGTTTCAGACTGGGATCCACTTAGAACTTAATCTTTTCCTCCCATCCAATTAGCTTGTTTTCAAAGTTTAGGCAAAAAAAGTCAACTTTAGTTACAGAGTGTTTTACATGATGGGTTTGTTTTATTGTGATGTCATCTTTTTTTGCTGTCTATTCCCTGTAGTTTCTGTAAACTTAAACCTTATTTTATTGTCCAAAGTTATGGTTTCCAGAATTTATAAATTTTGACATGATTTGGTGATGTTACACGATTACTGACAGATATTTATAGCATTGTTTTTGTTCACATCATTATCCAGTGTCACTGTTACTCAAGCTTGTGTTATCTGTTTTGATTTTCTTCCTTATTAAAGATATGTCTATGGGTAAAATAAAGCAAGTCAAATAGCTGTAAAAATCACAGATTTTTTACCATGCAACTCTTGGCACTGCTCCAGGCCTTGGTGCTGTGGCTTTCCACTGACAGTGACTTTCAACCTTTGTGTTTACTGATACACAAGGCAGGGGTGAGGAGCATCAAGGGATGGCTCCAGCCACGCCTGAGCTCCCATCCGTTGTGGGGAGTTACTGCTATCTCTTCTATAGCAGAGTTCGTGTGGTGACATAGGCTGGAGTGAAGTGAATGCGGGAATAGTCCTGAATATGCTTTTTTTTTTTTTTTTAAGGAAACAGTCTTGGAAGATTGTTAGGAATTCTTTTTCACACCTTGTTAGTGTGTGTCATGCGACTTCCCTTGAGAGTTGCTGACCTGTTGCACAAGACAGTTGTATATCCGGGTGACTTCTAGGACAGAGTTGTCACCACCTTTATTTATTTTTTAAGAAAACAAACAACACTGTCCAGTAACTAGGAGGTAGCCTGCCCGGGTCCCATTCTGCCCCCACCCCCAAATATGCTAGGTCTGGGGAGTTTCCTGCTGTGTGGATTTTGAAAAAGAGTTCCCTGCAGATGTCCCAGTAGGATCTTTTGGATGGTCCCTACCATGGGAGGGTGACCCTGAGAGGTTTTGTCTGTTACCTGTGAGTGTCTGAAAGCACCTTACTGTTTCCTGCTTAGGTGTTGGCCTAACTCATCTCCTTTTTTCAGCAGTGAGTAGATTGCTGAATAGCTTTGATTCTGGCTTTAGTGTAGATTTTATACTGATAATACAAACACTTATATAGTACATTTTACCCGGCATAGTATATTTCTTGAGCATTTCACCCTTGAGTTAAAAATCCTGTTGTTTTTGTCATGAAAATAATACTAGCTGTGAAAACTGTCCCAGACAGTTTTCTGTATACTCCAGAATCAGAGTCTTCTGTTTTCTTTGTCATTCAGTACCCTGCCAGTTCCCACCCTCAGAGAGAACAGTTGTTACCTCTTGTTGTTTTGTATATACACACATCTACACAGGTGTTTGCACTTGAAATGTCCAGTGAGATTGTGTTGTGCTGCAGATGTACATGCAGCTCCCCTAGTTTTTTTGAGCCATTTGCTTAGTAATCCATTGTGTGCAGGTATGATCACTTAGTTAATTAGTTCCCCAGTTGGGGAGGGGTGGTGTATAGTTGTTACCTTTTTTTCCTACCACTACTGTGGCAATACAGTAGTGAACATTTATTTATGTAAGAGTTTACTTTTGGGAATTTATAGCATAAGATTCTGCAGATTACTAGGTCAAAGGATATGCATAGTTTTTTTTTTTTGAGTTGGAGTCTCTGTTGCCCAGACTGGAGAGTAGTGGCACTCTCCTGGCCACCGCAGTCTCTATCTGCTGGGCTCCAGGGATCCTTCCGCCTCAACCTTCCAAGTAGCTGGAACTACAGGCTCGTGCTACCACGCCCAGCTAATTTTTGATTTATTGTAGAGACAAGGTCTAGCTAAGTTGCCCTGGTGGGTCTCAAACCCGCGGCCTCAGGCAGTTCACTTTAGTCCCCTCCCAAAGTGCTGGGATTACAGGCAGAGCCACCGAGCCTTGCCAAAAAGACTGTTTTTAAACAGTCTTAAAAAATTAACATAGTAATAGTAACCATTACTAAGGTTATGACTTAATCATTTGCAAGTGTTGAATGTCATAATAAATTGTCAAAGATAAGTTAAAAAGTAGCTTGTGGAGATAAGACTACATATTCATGGGATGAGTGGAAGAAAGAACAGTAGTCCTCGTGAAGTACAAATGGATATTTGGACAAATAGAATTTCTAGAAACAGCATCATATACACATTCAGAAAATACTGTAACTCAAATAATTTACACTGAAATGGTGGTATAGATGTGCTGTATAGACTTATGTTAGATAACTCATGGTGACTTGTGTTGGAGAAAGCTCTGTTGCTAAAAGTGTATATGAATAAATTGGGTAAAATTTCTTCATGAAATAGAGTAGAAACATATGATATCTAAATATATTTTATATGACACTTTAACTATGAAGACATAGACTTTCACCAATATTTATAGATCCAAGTTATCTAAATGCTTTTCTTTATATAAAAGTATAGGAAAAATCGGGCAACCCCCTTGTGTCCCCTCCCACTTTGGGAGCTTTTCTGTCTTCTCAATAAATCTTGCTTTCTCAAAAAAAAAAATATATAGAAAAAATCTCATAAAGTATATAAGATTACTTTAGTCCATTCATATACATCCTTCCATTATTAGGATTTTTTATCACTTATTTTTCATGTCTGTGCCCTGTCTTCTCATTCATATATAAAATAGCCTCGTTGTGTCACCCAGTCACTATTCACAGGCATGATCATAGCTTGCTGCAGCCTTCAACTTCTGGGCTCCCACCTCCGCCTCCCAAATAGCTGGGATTACAGGCAGATGCCACTGTGCCCTGCTTCATATGGTTTAGCTGCTATCTCCAGCTCCTAGTACAATGACTTACTTGCCCAGAGCAATAGCCTTAGTATCTGTTGGTAGTTGAGTGTGCTGTTCTTTGGCCCCCTTCCAGCTGGATGCTTTGGCATGACTGTTGACTGTCACCTCCCTAAGAAGAGCACCCTACTGCAGCTAAAGTTGTAGATTCACAGGCAGGTTATGGAGTGATGTCAGCATCAAATGCAAATATGAACAGATTTTTAAAAGATGGTATCTAGTATTGTTAATGATTCTGTTTGTATTAAAATATTTATTATATAAAGTTCAAAACTTCTGCAGAAATATGTGTAGGCTCAAGTTCCAGTTGCTCCCTGTAAGCCAGTTGCCTTTGGTGAAGTGTGTTGAGTGAGTACTGGTGCTCCTGACTGGCCCTCTAAAATCAGTTTGACCCTTTTTATAGTTGGAGCTGTAGAATTTTATACTTTTTTTCATGGGAAAGTATGCTTGATTCTCAGTATTGAGAGTATTTTCTGCTTTTCCTCCACAGCCCTGTACTCCAAAGGGAAGCTTCTGCCTGGAGAGCTCAGATGAGACTGAGCAGGTGGCTGGCTCCCAGAGCCGCACCTTTCCCACGTCCTTGTATGTGGAAAGCTAGAGGCTTATTAAAAACTCTCTCTGCTCTAACTGTTCCCTTCTCAATTAGCAGTCATTTCCTAAGCTTATGGGCACTTTTTGATGACTAAGCCCTTCTTCTTCCTGTCTTCTCAACATTCTCTTCATCTGCCAAAAAACAAAAGTTGTACAGGTATGGAACTGAATTCCAAACATTGCAGGAATTCACTTAATCTCTTCACTCTTCCTGGGAAAAAGCTGAAGAGATGATTCTATCAGGATGCGTAAGCTGGGGGCCTCAGGTGTGCATAGAAATCTCAAACTCAGGACTAGTTGGCTGTCTCTCAGCTTTTCAGGGCAGGGTTAAATCCATCTTCCACTGGTCATTGGCACCCAGTGAAAATAGCACGGATGACTGGTCTTTGAGCAGACTGTGGAAAGAAGGCAGCACTTCTCTATTTTTGTTACTGTTTAGTTTTTATTTCCTGAGTGAGTGTTAAGAAAAGTCAGTCCAGCTGTTACTGATGAATGGAATTTAGAGTCTAGGGTAGGGTTAGTATTTGTTTTCCTCTCTAGGGCGTAAGGCATACTGCTTTCAAATTCTGCTAATTTTTTTTGTATCTGCCAGATATACATGTATGTGTGTGTATACATAAAGGTATATTTGTGTATATATGTTTCATTTAATTTTTACTTCCTTTTCTATAAGAAATTAGCAGAGCAGACAGACCTTTAAAGCTAAGAAAAATTAAGCTCAGTTTTTCTCTCTAAACATGCCATTAATTGTTTCTCTCTTGGCTTACTAGGAGCACTGTTTTCTTACCTTGGTGGCTGGCAACATTCTAAGACTCAAACCATTCAAAGAGAGAAGTATAGATTTCACAAGAATAATCTGAATACATTTAGTGTTTTGAATTTGGAACCAACACTGTTGTGCATCTTTTTTCTGATCACTGGGTATTACACTTTGGTGTATCACTTGGGAAGGGACAGTTGGGCTTGCTTGTCATTAATATGCTGCTAAACATTTTGAGGAAAAACATCTCATATAAGGAGATGTGAAGAAATGTGAACTTTTGAGTTGTTTCTTTGTATTTGAAAGGCCAGTCTACATGTTTTTGGCTTTACTTTCTCTGAGTCTTTTACAGTTAATCTACTTTTTTGGAAAGATGGTGAGACACAGGCTTGATGTTCATGTGTTTTTATTTTCCTTCCTTGTGCTGACAGGCCTCTGCTCCTAGTTCCTGGTCAGCTGTCTGCTGTGAAGCTGTTAAGTAGTGACATATAGCCTTTGAAGTTTTTATCCTTTTTATAGTGATTTCTGTGAAACAAATGAAATTTTTCTCCAATAATCCCAAACCAATGTATTTTAGCGTACACTGATACATTTTCTCACTGAAGGGAAGGACACCAAAAACATAGCAGTATTATCCAAAACTGTAAACTGTTTTTATTATTAGTTACAATTACTTGGCTTGCGGAGTGGGTTGGGAGAGCTGTCTGCCAAGTTTTGCCACAGTTGCATTTGCCTTGATTTGGGGCATATGTCAGGAAGGAGCCATCATGGCCTAGTCTACTGATAGCTGCTTCATGGCACAGTTGGATGAAACTGGTGTTGTGGGAGGTTTCAGATTTGCACTTGGCATATGAGAGGGAGATGTACTTGCTGATCTTTTGTTTGAGTTACTGGTTAGTTAGAGAAGAAAATAAATTTTCATTTATTAGGGGTCAGCAAACTGTGCCCATGTGGTTTTTGTATGATCTATGAGCTGAGAGTGATTTGTACATTTTTAAATAGTTGACAAAAAATATGAAGGGGAAATATTTTGTGGCACATGAAAATTATGTGAAATTCGTATTTCAGTGTCCATAAATAAAGTTTTATTGGAACACATCATGCTCATTTGTTTATATTTGTTTTCTGTGGCCTCTTTTACATGAACAGAGATGAGTAGATACAACAGATTATCTGTGTAAACTGATACATTTGTTGTTTGGCCTTAAACAAATAAAAGTTTACTGACTCCTGACTGTGGAGCCAAAGTGCTCCTTAATGTCTCTTTTGAGACCAAGTTACTTTCTTGCCTCTTTGTGCCTCCATTTCTCCATCTAAAAAATGGGTCAACCTCATGAGAATATTAGCCCCAACATGAGGTGCTTGTGAGGGTTAAATGCATTACTACCCTTACAGCACTTGGAAATGTGCCTTGCACATGGTCCTAAGTACTGGATGCTCTGTTGGGTTGATAATCACTTTATAACATAGCCTGGAAAAGATGTGTTGACATCAGTTATGATGGAGGACCACCACATGTAGACTAAGGAGGCAGTTCTGATAGAGGACCACCACACATAGATTAAGGAGGCAGTCTACAATGGCCAGGCACTGTTGGGTCTTGAGTTGGCGGAACAGCAAATAGTGAACATTATGAATCCAAATCAAAGTGAAGACAGTTGAGCATGTGTCTCTACATTGCTCCCTAGAAGGGAGTATTGTGTAAAAGATTGTTTCTGCCAGCTGTAGAGGAGAGTTACTCACTTGAGTTTTGAAATGAAATACAAGGTAAGGTTGCCTCATGACTGTGGTAATTCTAGTGTGATTATTTCTGTGATTCCAAGTGGTTTTTTTCAAGAGTCCTATCAGAAATGTACTTAGCATCTTGAATAGCTTGAGCCTTCACTCCTGGATGAAGCTGCACAATTTTTTTTTTTTTTGAGTTGGAATTTCACTCTGTTGCCCAGGCTAGAGTGCAGTGGCATGCTCACAGCCACCCCAGTGTCGACCTGCTGGGCTTAGGCGATCCTTCTGCCTCAGCTTTTCAAGTAGCCGGAACTACAGGCACGCGCTACTATGCCTGGCTAATTTTTTGATTTATTGTGGAGAGGAGGTCTCGCCAAGTTGCCCAGGCTGTTCTCGAACCCGTGGGCTCAGGCAGTCCTCTCACCTTGGTCTCCCAAAGTGCTGGGATTGCAGGCTTGAGCCACGGCGCCCGGCCAGGCCTCTATTTTTTTTTTTTTTTAAGTATTTTCATGTATTTTAATGTTGTTTTAACCTATTCTGAGATCAACAAAGTCTGAAGTATTTGAAAATATTTAAGTCTCTCCTACATAAATCAAGTTAATACAAAGGATACATTGAAAGTATTTTACTTAATAACTCGACTATAGGTTTTCTGCGGAACCTAAATATAATTTCTGTGTTTATCACTAATGCACTACACAGCCTTTCCTTTCCAGATTGTGTTTACACCATCACAAGCAACACTTCTTTCTCTTTATTGGGTAACAATAGAATTCCCTAACCGGGCTTGGCAGTGAATTTGGGAAGAGGAGAGCACAGGGTGAGCAGATAAAATGGGAAAGAGTGCATGAAGCTTGGGCTGAGCAGAATGGCAACACCGAAACAACTGGGTGACTGCCGGCTGGAGGGGATGTGCCGGCAGAGGCTGGGCAGCACGGGCTTAGTGGGAACCATATGCTAACCAGAAGGCTGAGTCAAAACAAGCCTACAGACATGCCAGACTGGGGAAATAGAAAACAGTGCTGGGCCGTCCTTCAGAGTCAATTAGGTGGGAGACAATGAAGATCACAGACTTAATTATTCGGGTGGCATTTGCATTCTTCCAGGCAGATGCGTTATCTTTGTGACAGACCAATGGGCTCAACTGAAGGACGTTATGGAGAAGAAAGAAGGAACTGCATGATGTAAACAGTTCCAGCTTCTTCCTATCTCACCAGGATACAAACCTCCCTATCACATACAAAGGTTTCAGTTTTCCAGTTGAAAGAAGAGTAGGTCAGGAGGCAAAAATAAAAAAACAACCCTTGCTTCTACGTAGATTAGTCCAGGAGTTTAGAGGGCCCCCAAGACTCTGACTTATTCTAGCATGTTCAAAATCCAGGTGGTCCACAATGACCCCAGTATTCTAAGGAGCTCATGCTTCCGCTGCCATGGCTGAAAGACTGGAGGCAAGTCGATGGAGTTCTTCACTGGTGTGGTGAGAATTTGCCCAATCTTATAGTAATGTCAGCTTTAATGCTAGAGAAGGATACAAAGATACAAAACCCTGTCCTTGAAGTAAGCAAACCCATGTCAGACCAGCAATGGGCAGGTGGAAGTTGAAACAGCTCCCTTATCATCTAGCCATCAGAAGCATTCACTTATTCCTAATACTCCACTGAGAATGTAGAATGTGGCCTTTTGGGGCTCCCAGCCTCCTATTATTCCCGTTTAGTAGCTTAGCAGGGCCACCTAGACCACTGGGCTGAATCCCCACTGTGGGACATGTGGGTGCCCTTCCATAAACTGAAGAAGAGAAGAACAAGGGTTCCCTTTCCTCTTCACCAAGGCATTTTCACACCCCAAACCACAGTTTTCTCCAGAGAGGGCCCAAAAGACTGCAGGAAGCCCTGAGGTCATCAGAGGCAGCTCCTAGAAAAATTGTCTTCTGGTCTTGGCCCATAGAGAAGCAAAATTGAGGACGGGGCCAGTGTTACTTATCCTGTTTCATTTTTCTCACAGAGGAATGGAGTGTGGTGAAGAGAGCACCTTCAGTCATGTAAGCTCTTGGGGGAGTAAAAGATTTGTCAGCATATTTCTTGCAGGGCGAGGGTGGGGGTTGGGGAGAAGGGTGACTAAGAGAGAAAAAAGGAACACTAAAGGGCTCTAAAGGGACAGAAAGAAGACCATTGAGGGGGATAGAATAAATGGAGCTTCAGAGACAAACTCTGCCTGGAATCTAGAGAAAGAAGCAGAATCACATACAGATCTTAGAAGGCAACCAGCAGGACATCACAATAAAGTTCTTGGTAGGAAAGCATGAGAGAATTTGCTTTTGTTGGCCCCAGCAAACACGAAATCTCCAAGGTCTTCTTCACAACACAACTTCATTGGTTGTTGAAGGCTGCAGTCAAACAACTTATACTGTGGAAATAACTGGCATACACAGGATCTACTCAGGGGACATGAACACCTTCACTTACGAATTCCACCTCTATATTTCAAATTCTGCTCCTACAGGAGTCATATTCGAACCTTTGTGGTAACTTCACAGTCTGGAGAGATAGGCTTGCGTTGTACCCCAAAGAAAGTGACTTTCATAGGATCCAACAATATTTTTATAAATGTTGCCACATTTTTTTAAAAAATGGAGTTGCAAAAAGGGACGGAGAAAAATGTTTGCAATCAGGAGATTGGGATTCTCCTCCCAGTTTTGACCTTAATAGAACTCTGCCATTTGTGAAGTGATCTAATCCTAAGGTCTTCTCTGACTCTAACACTTAACTGATTTTTGTTTTATTTTTTGAGTCACAGTCTCACTTTGTCACCCAAGGTGGAGTGCAGTGGCATGCTCATGGCCACCACAACCTTGACCTGCAGGGGTCAGTCAATCCTTCCGCCTCAGCCTTCCAAGTAGCTGGAACCACAGGTGTGTGCCCCCACGTCCAGCTAATCCTTGATTTATTGTAGAGATGAGGTCTCGCCAAGTTGCCTAAGCTGGTTTCAAACCCACAGGCTCAGGCAATCCTCTTGCCTCCACCTCCCAAAGTGCTGGAATCACAAGCATGAGCCACTGCACCCGGCATACTCCTTAGCTTCTATGTAGTCTTCTTCTTGAAGATTAAAACAGATAGAAAAGGTGATGTGGATTTTTCAGGTTAGCCTGGACTTCAAGTGTCAGCTCAATGGGTTAGTCACCCAAGCTCCAGAGAGGGTTGTCTAGAGGGGCTGGTAAGCCTAGCCCTGGAAGTGTCAGCTCTAATAGGCTGGCAAGCCAAGCCCTGAGAGTGTTGCTGGTTCAGTGGGCTGGCCAGCAGAGCCCCCCGGAGTGTCTCAACTTCGGAGTCTCAGCTTCTTCCGGCAGCTCTCCTGGTTCGGCCGGCTCAGTTAGCTGACAAGCCAGCCTCTGGGAGGTTCTTGTCTCATGCCCAGGAAGAATGAGGGACACGACAGCCAGAAAGTTAGAAAGCAGGATTATATTGAGAGGACAGAGAAGCTCACACAGTGGCAGGGGACCCGAAGGGGTTGCTGGTCTGGGGCTGAAAACCTAGTGCTTATATAACCCTAAGACTGAGCCAATTGGCTAGCACTAGTTGTAGGCTGTTACTGTTCTGATTGGTTAATATTAAGGACCAATTGGCAGGAGGTAGGGGCCTAATGGTAAGCTGATTGGTTGCTTTTCGATCCCACCAGTGAGTACTTAAGCTCTAGCTTAAGAGAGCTTGAGAGGCTGGCAGGGAGCTTGTTTACCAGTGCTGAGCCTGAGAGGCTTGTTGGGAGTTCACTACATTGTTACCGGAGTACCCGTCTGTCTGTCTGCTTAGCCTTTCTCTAGCTATATCCTGTCTCAAAGCGTTTTTTAAAGAAATGTCTTTTTCTTTTTTTTTTTTTTTTTGAGTTGGAGTCTCACTCTGTCGCCCAGACTGGAGTGCAGTGACCGCTCCCGGCCACTGCAGCCTCGACCTGCTGGGCTCCGGCGATCCTTCCGCCTCAGCCTTCCAAGTAGCTGGAACTACAGGCGCGCACTACCACGCCCGGCTAATTTTTTGATTTATTGTAGAGATGAGGTCTTGCTTGCCCAGG